>OY757014.1:9353542-9389959 GCA_963580285.1 Lucinisca nassula
TGACATGTTTTCTGTCTGAATGTCAAAGCATATATGACTCTAATGAGGCAAATACTTATATAGTGACTAGTCAATTCTGATTGGATGCTATTTTTAGTGTCTCTCTGCATATCCGTTTAACTGAAAATCGTGTCCAAACATGTTTTATGAGTGATCCATTACGTAATAGGCTATGTGGTTATTTCAACATCTTTTCCCGCTCTGTTTCACAGTAACTGGTTCTTGAAGGCGGGCTTCAACACATTTATACATTACAGCCACGTTAAAAAAAGACTGAAGCGTATTCATTGTAAACATCTAAGTGTTTTTTTCTACCGTTTTGTGAATAGAAGGTTTAAAGTTTTGTTTCATTTTGAAGTCCGAAGAGCGAATGAAAAAACCTATGTAATCTTCCAGGCGTATTTTACCGTTGCAAACCTGTCCAAATAAGGCATTGGTTGCTTGTCATAACATGTGTGTGTGTATATGTATATATGCGCTTCTGTGTGTTTGTGCGTGTGAGTACTATTGTATGCATGTATGTATGTATGTATGTATGTATGTATGTATGTATGTATGTATGTATGTATGTATGTAAGAGTGTGTGTGTGTGTGTGTGTGTGTGTGTGTGTGTGTGTGTGTGTGTGTGTGTGTGGTGTGTGCGCGCGTGCGTGTGTGTGTGTGTGTTAAATTGGGGGTTAAGGTACTGTTAGTACTTTGATTTTTTTCTCAAAATAAGTATTTTAGGTGTTTTTTGTACTTTGATTTTTTTTTTCAGAAAATTTGAGGTGCCGTTAGTACTTTGATTTTTTCGTAGCAAGCCTTACGCGCGATAAGGTAGATTCTCGGTACTGCTATTACTTTGATTTTTCTTCGTAGCAATCCTTAACGTAGATATTCGGTACTGTTACTACTTTGATTTTTAACATGTCTTTGAGGGTCAAACGCCCAGAACTTAGACGTTTTGCGCCGCCTCACGGAGGCGGAATCCCGAAACCCGTAATTAATGATCCGCCTCAACGCGCATCCACAACGTACCTTTAACGAGATGGTTCTGTTGTATGTATGTCTGAGGCGGTGATTATTTCGATGTCCGAACACGCTCCATTGGCGGAGGTGAACGCTAAAAAAGCACACCGTCCTTCGGATCGGGGCGCTAACTGGAGGTCTCCTGTGCAGGTACAGTCATCTCCTGTGCAGTTTAAAGACCCTACAGTTAGAGAACAATGTGAAAAAAACAGCGTATAAATCTATATGCCATTTAGACTTGAAATGGGACTCATTGCGCTGAACGAATGTTTTTTTCATTAATTTCAATACCCTTTTCGTCCAGTACATTAAGCTATCTACGATACGTCTTTCTGGAGTATTTCATAACCAGTTGTAACGCTGTAAGGTCGGATTTGAAGTTTAACGTCCCCGTCAACACTGTAAATGACTTCTCGAGTCCTGACACCCGATGAAACCGATAGGGTTTATATGCATGGACCGCTTTGCCCTGACATCCGTAGAACCTTACGAGTGTCCGGTCGATTTCGGATCTACGCAGCCTCATCTATTTCTTCAAGCCCCGATGAGCGGGGGTATGCTGAAGTTATAATTGAAATATCAACAATCATAAAATCAAAGCAGAACGTTTAATGACCAAGCAAGTACTGAAAATCAATTAACGCGATCTAATGCTAACGACCCGTAACGCGATAAAACTGACATAAACCCATTTAAGTCGAATGAGTTTCTTAGACGAGAGAAGACAATTCCAAGGACGAAATGGGGGCGAACGTTTTTCTCATTAATTTTCATCTACGACGGAGATAATTTTCCGTCTTACGATATATATAAAATAAACTGGTCGAACAGCGTATAAAATCTATTTGCCATTTAGGCTTGAAATGGTGTCGAAGTTAATGACTCAGCGCCGTAACGCGATAAAAACTGACCAAATCCATTTAAGCCGAATGAGTTCTTCGACGAGTGGAATCGACAGGTAGTCGAAAAATGGCATTTACTGGCAAGTCTTTGTAGATATTTTGATAGAAATGTACCATCTACGATTCGATTTTAGGCCTCTTGCTCATTTTCATGAAAAAAGTCATGATTCAAGACATCCCCGTATAATATCCCGTACCGTTTGCATAGGGTCGTGTCATCAGGATCTCGATCCATTTATAGGACGTTAGGCTTGAAATGGTAAGCGCTCGTAATGAGTGCGGAATGGGCGAATGTTTTTCTCATTATAAATGGTCTAACCCATGTATAACAATGGACTCTCCCCGCCTGTTCCATTTTCCCGATAGTTAGTGGTGAAGACCTACACCGGTCTGAAAGGTCATCTAGGATCAGCCGACGTATTAAACGAAGAGTTTAGCCATTCTGCAATCATTTAGTGACGAGGCAGCAAAGAGAGAAGGCAAAATAATGCAGTTAATATTTTAATTGTCGTCTGCTAAATATTTTTACATTTTATTTAGTCAAAACTGGGGGACTGGAGCTTCACCGCTCCTATCCGGTTCCATATGGCTCGGATCGAGGTAAAATGGCTTCAACACAGGAAGCCTACTCGCTTACGAGAGGGGACCGGAACGAGATTCCGGAGATCTAGAGTGATTGTATAAGGGCTGGACAGCGTGTGTGATACGGATCTGATGGATATGGTGACTCTGTCTAAACAGTCACCCGGCGGCCATCTTGGCCTACAAAGGCGACCCCCATCAAGGTCATCCGAATGCTTACGAAAATTAAATGAAACGGAGGTGGGGCGCTAATGCTTGGATGACCCAAGGTCAGTCGTACCCCAGCCCCCTCCTTTAACAACCGAATTATGGCGCCGATCAGTTCGTAGACTGTTACAGAACGCTAACGTTGTTCGGGAACGAAATCAATGTGAGCAGACAAGTACGGATTCTGTCTCTATGTCCTGGACGTCGATCCTTACTACTCTAAGAGGAAAGGTCATTGTAGGTTAGAACTCGGGTTTGCCAATCCCTTACCGGAGAGCGTTACCTTGATTATGTACGCATCCTTTCCAGAAATTCTACGCATCGATCAGTCACGATCGGTGTATGTTCGATAATTCGTAAAAAGGGGTCACCCCTCCACCTTGTAGATGAGCCTGTATATATAGAAGACCCCCGTGCCCTAGGACGTGACGCTACCTTCCCGTGGTCTAGGGCGTTTCTACTAAACGCGTCACCTCATCCTGGTTATGGCGGCCATCTTGGTCTCAAACTCCGCATCGAGAGCGACCCCCGCGAGGTCAACCCGGGTCAAAATGGCGGCCATCTTGTCGACCGGCTTGTGACGTCATTGACCCTCAAGAGACCCATATACTACTGATGTGTTCATTTCAAGAACTTGTTCTTGTGATGTATCTCTCAAGGAGTGGTGATCCGCAAATTAAGAGGGACCATTTAACTAACCGGGTAACTGATGAATAACAGGTCTGAAATATGACTTTTAATGGTTGAATTACATGTTTACTTAGGTTTTTCAAATTCAGTGTTATCGTTACTCTTCCACCTGGGTGCCAGTGGTGAGCTGTAATGTTTGATCGTGGCTTTTCATGGGCATCTATATCTGTAGAATAAGCTACAGAGCCTCATCTTTGTTTCAACATAGTTATTTAATTCGACCTGTTTTTCAGTTGTTTGTTTTTCTAATCTCTATATGATTCCGTGACGGTCCGTTGTTTGGGTCAGTTAATTTCAGGCAAACCAATTGTTGTGTGCTGTAAATAATATAAGAACCTATGTGAACGTTGGGCTCATAGAAACGATTTAAACTCACCTGTGTTTCAGGTTTGTGACCGTCCTAATGCGGTGGTTCTGATGTTGTCCTATTTTAAATGTAGCTTTGGTGGATTTTCCGAGGGTGGAGGGGGCTTTGTATGCTGTGTGTTCGTATGGTTTTGTATTATTATTTGTATTATGTATTAAGTTTCCATAACATGTGCCAGTGGCACCGTGATCAACTCTTGTAGGGACGATAGAGCTGGTTGCTGTGCTGTTTGTGGTTGCATATTTTACCTGCTTTGTTTTCCCCATTGTTAGTTACTCTTCCTCTTGGTGTCATTGGTAGGCTGTAATCTTTGATTGTGGCTTTTCCTGGGCATATGTTAATATATTTGTAATGTAATGTTTCGTCTTTGCATGTACAGTGGAATTCCGCTATTAAGACCACCTAAATTTAAGACAAATTATGCCAGTAAAAGTATATTTAAATGGTTTCAGTGTCAATTTCTTTGTGTATTGTACATCCAGCGTGCTATAATGGGAGACCACTTTTGCGACTGTTCAAAAGTGGTCTTTTAGATCACTTTTGGACAGTCCAAAAGTTGGTCTTTATGTAGGAATTTTACTGTATGTGTATTGCTTGTATCGTTTTTATGTTAGAAAGACGTTTGGCCATTTTGTGGGTACGTAACCGTCCGTTCGGCTATTCGTTTGTTACGTTTTCGATATAGTGAAGTTAGTTTGTTTCTATTTCTTTGGATGGGAGTTGTGAGGTAATTGTGTCAATACCGGATCTTTGCTTTCACTTCTAATTTACTAAAATCCATCAAAAATGCAAATTAAGGAAGAATACATACTAGTTGGTCCTGATAAGTCAGTAGGTGGTCACAAATGTCACAAAGAAGAGGACTCAGAACCGGATTAATTTGTTAAAACCAATTCTCAGCCTTCCGGGAAAGTAGACTTTTGATGTGCAGCGGTATGATTGAAGTTGTTGATCTCCTTAATGTTTGCCTTTTGGCGTTAAGGTTCCTTTGAGACGGTGCTTGAATACCAATAGCTGTAAGGTTTCTGATCAAATGCAGCTTTTATATTTGATTAAATCGCGACAGAAGTCAGGGCGAGGATTGCAGCTGCGTAAAATCGATTTAAGCCCGTCCCCCTCCCCGCCCCCATAGTGAAATTGGTTCCACTGACCGTTCCAAGGCGGTTGCTCTGCCGCGGTGTATTAGCTCACCTGTCACGTAGTGACGAGGTGAGCTTTTGGGATCACTTTTTGTTCGTCGTCCGTCGTGCGTGCGTGCGTCCGTGCGTGCGTAAACTTTTTCGTCAAACGACATCTCCTCTTTCAAAATTGCCTAAATCGTTACGCTCCGTTGAATAAAATGGCCGCCAGAGCTAAAAATAGAAAAACCTTTAAATGTCATCTCCTCCTAGGCAAATGACCCGATTTGAAATGAATTTCACAGGAATGTTCCTTGAGTGACCCTCTTTCAAAATTGCCAAAATCGTCCTGCTCCGTTAAACAAAATGGCCGCAAGAGCTAAAAATAGAAAAGCCTTTAAATGACATCTCCTTCTAGGCAAATGGTCTGATTTGAAACAAAAAAAAATTACAGGAATGTTCCTTGAGTGACCCGCTTTCAAAATTGCCTAAATGGTTCCGCTTAGTTAAACAAAATGGCCACCAGAGCTAAAAATAGAAAAAAAAAACATTTAAATGACATCTCCTCCCAGGCAAATTGCCCTATTTGAAAATAATTTCACAGGAATGTTCCTTGAGTGACCCTCTTTCAAAATTGTCTAAATCGTTCCACTCCGTCAAACAAAATGGCCGCCAGAGCTAAAAATAGAAAAACCTTTAAATGACATTTCCTCCCAGGCAAATGGCCCGATTTGAGAATAATTTCCCAGGAATGTTCCTTGAGTGACCCTCCTTCAAAATTGCCTAAACTGTTCTGCTCTGTTAAACAAAATGAACACCAGAGCTAAAAATAGAAAAACCTTCAAATTCCACTACAATTAAAAATAGCCTCCAAAGATAAAAGTCGTTGGTCCACATCTCCTTAAAGCAGTGGATCCTTCATTTCAAGCTTTGAAACATCTTGGATTCAGGTGAGCGTTCAGGGCCATCATGGCCCCTTTGTTTTTGTTATGGTTTATCATTTTAGTGTGTGTATCGCTTATGTTAATTTCTTTTGGATAGCCAACTGGACATTTTGTGGGAAATAAATGTCCTTTCATAACTGTCATTTTTGCTTTCCGCCATTGATGTTTCCTTTAGAGTCTAGTTATTTCATGTTTGTGTTTCTGTCCCTTTGGTGTCACTGTAGGAAGCTGTGTGGTAATTGTATCGATTCCTGATCATTGCATTCACTTCTATTTTGATCAATACATCTAATTAATTTAAACCTTATAAATCTTCCTTTTCAGAACGGTTAACGGATATCCGTGATATATTTCAAAGGGCCTAGCTTGTTGATGTTTTCTGAGGAACAACGCGTTGCTTAATAAGCAGACGCTTCCATTAAATAAACTATGGCTAAATTCGTTGTGCAACTGTGACAAACATACCACAGAAATAAATAAACACACTACAAGACTGATAAAAACGTCAATGTCATTTTTTAAAGTTGATAAACCCATGTAATCTCAGTATAATCACAAATTGGATGCCGCCACTTATCCTTTTTAGACTTGAGTTATTGTATTGTTTCATTATCAAAATACGCATAATCAAATATTATATTGAAAATTGTACTACCAAACATTAAAAAAAATCAGATAAAAGGTTCTTATTGATCTAGTTATCATACTGCTGCCCAAACCGTATATTACGGCTACTCGTTTGAGCCTCATCGACGAGGCGGTTCTAACGAGTACCCAAAATCTATATTTTTAGCAGAAATAAGGAAAATAATACATGCTCCTGTAAACCCAAGTTTTACAATATAAGAGTGAGTGGTGGATCGTAATCATTTAACGTGACTGCAGTACCTGGAAGTTTTGTTTGAGTAGTATTGGGTTTGATTCGGATTTTTGCCATCATGTAAGTCAAACAGTATAGAAGTTTTTTTTTTGTTTTTTTTAATTTTGATGTGATGTTGTAATGTTGGCTGGTGCCTTATGCTCTGTCTCTGGTCGGACCCATCGGAGTCTAACGGTCGGTCTTCTTTTGCTCGAGCATTCCAGTGGTTTCTTGCTGTCGAGTCTTCACTGTGGTTATTTGATTTTTGTGTTCACGGAGATTTTGCACTGATGAGACAGGAGGCTTTCATGCGGACTGAACAAATTATTTGTCTCAATCGCGAGGGAAGTAAGGGCGAGGATTGTGGCCACGAAAAATCGATTAAAGCATCCCCACCCCCACCCCCTCGCAGTGGAATTCGTTTCGCTGACGACCGTTCATCTGTCGCGGTTTATTTTTGTTATGGTTTGGCTTTGGGTGTTTGTGTCGCTTGTATTATTTTATTTTGGATAGCCAATTGGCCATTTTGTGGGAAAGTAACTGTCATTTTGGCTTTCCGCTATTGATGTTACCATTAGGGTCTAGTTGTTTCGTGTTTCTGTTTCTTTCCCTTTGGTGTCTCTGATGGGAGCTGTGAGTTAATTGTATCGATTCCTGATCATTGCCGCCACTTCTATTCCAGTGTTTAGTGGGTGAAAATTATATTGGCACGTTTTGGTGATGATTGTATGTGGTCCGTTTCTACTCGGTAGTTTTCATGTGAAGTGCTGTTTGATACAGCGACTTTATCTTAAATTCCTTTAAAACATTGTAATATCTTTGCAAGTTGCATCAAGAAAACACGCCTATATAATTTTGACCCCCTTCAACCCCTCTTTTATATAGTAAAACTTGGGTTTACAGGTGTAAACCTTATTTTTCTTATTTCTTCTGTAAATTATAGATAGAACCGCCTCATCAATTTTCATCTCAGAAATTTCATTTTTTGGCGATAAAGGTTACAATGTATTTATATAGGCGTGTTTTCGTAATGTATGTCCTTTACTCCTAATTTCCTTTACTCCTTTATTTGCAATTCCTGTACGTGATATTGGTAGCTCGTGTTCTGTGACTGTCAATCGCGATAACATTACGAAACACGCCTATACAAATACATTGTAGCCTTTATTTCCGAAACAATGAAAATTTTAAGATGAAAAAATGTGTTTTTTTTTTATATAAGAAAAAATAAGGTTTACCCCTGTAAACCCCAGTTTTACTATATAAAATTGGGATTTCAGGGGGTCAAAATTATATAGGCGTGTTTTCGTGATGACAAGTCTGTGCATTGAATACCCCTTTAAAACCCCCATCCCCTGTTTTATCGTCTATCGGAACCCGAATTTTATGGTGACTTAGTATATAAATTCAGAAAAATATATAACCGCAATGACTTCAGCACCTAATTTCGTAAAATCATTCTTCGATATAAACAGATTGGGTACAACATGGATATTATACGACAGATTGCATGCATGGTAGTTAACCCAATCACGGTTGGCAACTTTGCTTCCCTCTTTAATTGCACGCCGGTGGGTCAGGCCTCAGATTCTATGACGGCTCCAACGTAAAGGCTTATTGAGAATTAGAGAGATAATGTTGGTTGGTGCCTGATGCTCTGTCTCTGGTCGGGCTCATCGGAGTCTAACTGTTGGTTTTCTTTTGTTCCAGCATTTCAGTGGTTTCTTGCTGTCGAGTCCTCACCGTTGTCTCACCTCTGTGGTTCTTTGATTTTTGTGTTCACGGAGATGTTGCACTGATGAGCGTGAATATTCTGAGAAATCAGAAATATATTATTGGTTTAGACTCATATTCTAGACAGGTTTTTAATCATTTGAACCCCATTTTGATTTATATCAGTCTTTGAATCGACTACCTATTCGAAATTCGCAACATTGCAGTTTTTTCCTCCGGCTTTCATTGCCGGATGATTACAGGGTCACTGATGAGGCTTTATTAGCCGAAACTACGTAGTATGACCCATCTTCTTTCTTATGAATGTTTTCATTGCTCTTAAAGGAACCCATTTTAGATTTTTATTAGGAGGCCTTCATGCGGACTGAACAAATTATTTGTCTAAATCGCGACAGAAGTAAGGGCGAGGATTGTGGCCACGTAAAATCGATTTAAGCCCCCCCCCCCCCCCCCCCCCAGTGGAAATCTTCCACTGACCGTTCCAAGGCGGCTTTTCTGTGGCGATTTATTTATGTTGTTGTTTGTTACTTACTGTGTGTATCACTTGTGTCTTTTAATTTTGGATGGCCATATGGCCAGTTTGTGGGAAAGTAACTGTCCTTATGGCCTTCCTTTGTTTAGGTTTACATTATGGTCTGGTCGCTTAATGTTTGTATTTCTTTCCCGTTGGTGTCTTTTATGGGTGGAGTAAGTTAATTGTATCAATTCCTGATCTTTGTCTTACTTCTACTTTATAGAGACGACTGGGGATTGCGGGGATATGCAATATTGTTTTTATTTCTGCTCTAAGGCATAGGCCCCGAGGTATTAGACTTCCTGCCTTGCCGTGGCGCTGGGGGCTCAATTCCCACTGGGCACATTGCAGCTGTGGTCTCTGTGCCCACTGGGAAGAGCTTAAGGAAGTACCACCCGTTTGCCGTGGGTGGCGTCCTGTAAGCCGGAAGAAGGGATCCTGGAGGTTGAGGGTTACCTGAGGTGGCGGTGCTTCAGGTACCCAATACGCCTCTTTGGCCTGGCTTTTCGGTGTAGACGGGTGGCCGTGCGGTCCGGCACGGTCAATCGGCTGGTCGCGCCGAGCCCTAGAGATACCGCTTTGCTTTCTCTTCAACTCTTTTGTATCTTTCCTGATACCAACCATATGCCCATTTACCTTACCCTTTTCTCTCTTTTTATCTCTAGAAGGCGGTGGCTAAACGGATCAATCGTGTAGGCATTTTGTTTATACGAGTATATCTCACGTGTATCTCTAACGCCTGCGAGTTGGATAACCACTCCATTATGGTGTTCCCTTGTAGGGCTCCACGGAGGGCGGAGAGCACTTGGGACGAAACTAGAGTTTTTTCCTTATGCCTCATGGAAATAAATAACCGCACCCACGCATCTAAACGTAAGAAAGACGAGGATTCATCCGAAACGGATGATCCCAGTCACCAATCGAGTCAACAGTCAAGTCAGCAGTCTGAAGCACCAAAGATCTTAAATTTTCCACGCTTCTTGGTTATGACATCAGTCGAAGAAACTCGCACTGTGTCAAGTTTATCGCCTTTTGTTATTGAAAAGGGTATTATGTCCATTGTCGGACACCTAAAAAGTATCAAAAAGCTTAAGTCAGGTGATCTCCTCTTGGAAGTAGAGAGAGAACGGCAGGTTAAAAGCCTGCTTGGTACCACAAAGCTCTTTGATCTCAAGGTCAAGGTGTCTCTGCACAATACACTCAATTCGTGTAAAGGTGTCATCCGCAGCCCAGAGCTACGTCCTTGCACCGATGCAGAGATAATTGACAACTTGAGATCTGAGGGCGTCATTGCAGTACGTAACATCCAAGATCGTAGAGATGGTGTATTGAAGCCAACAGGTACTTACGTGTTGACCTTTAATACACCAGTTCTGCCCAGGTAAATCAAAGTAGCATATCTTTCGGTTAACGTAGAGGTATATATACCAAACCCTCTCAGATGTTACTCACGTCAGGTTTTTGGCCACCACGAAAGCAGATGTCAGACGAAACAACTTTGTCCAAACTCTGGTAAAGACAAACATATTGATAATCATCAAAACTGTAAGAATGAGGCCAAATGCATCAATTGTGGTGGCAATCATGCTGTTTTCTCTCGAGATTGTCCGGCATGGAGAAAAGAAAAAGAAATACTCACTGTAAAATACCAAAGAGCGATAACCTTCCCAGAAGCGCGGAAAATTGTTGAGGATCGAAACGCATCACCAACCACCAGTTACGCCAGCATCACAAAGGGTGCTGGTGTAAAAGTGTCCAGTTCCGCAACACAGACTGTTGATTCATACATAGCTGAACTGAAAAAATCTGGTGCATGGAGTAAATCCACTCAAGCGCCACAAAGTTCAACCAAGTTACCAAATGGCGCAATCCAGGTTGCTTCGGATCGGTCGACAGCGACCGTACCGAAGCCAGCGCCGCATGTAAAAGAGAAACTCGACTCCGGTCGAACTACTAAGGGATCGGAAGATCCGAAAAAGCAAATGTCTCCAAAACAAACAGACAGACAACCTAAAATGGAAAGAGACAATATAAAATTCCAGAACAGATTCGGATCTTTGAGTGACAGTGATATGGAGTTTGAAACTCCATCATCACCAAATGGCAATAACAGATCGAGGTCAGCAACACCACGAGCTGGTGGTAGCGGATCTATATTACCAATTTCAGCTCCAATATAGTTTCTAGTCTTAATCTCTTCATAAAATGGATTTAAAACGCAAAATAATACAATGGAATTGTCGAGGTCTTAAATCAAATTATAATGAACTCTTATTACTTATTTCGTTATTAAACCCATCGGTTTTTTGTTTGCAAGAAACTTTTTTAAAAACTGATGACAACATTGATGTCAGGGGTTTCAATACATACAACTATATCTATTCTGATGGTAACAAACCATCTGGTGGCAGTCCAATTCTTGTTAAATCATGTTTAACACAAAGAGAGATCAAATTAAAAACAGACCTACAAGCTGTAGCAGTATCGGTTTCTCTGGATAAAGAAACTACAATATGCTTTTTATATATTCCACCCTCATTTTCTTTAAAGCCCGAACATCTTGACTCATTGCTGAGTCCGCTTCCATCGCCATATCTTTTAGTTGGCGACTTCGGTGGTCACAATATTCTATGGGGCTGTAAAGATATCAATAAAAGAGGAGCACTTGTTGAAGATTTTATTGCAAAGAGCGATCTTTGCTTGATGAATGATAAATCTTATACTTATCTTCACCCAGCGACAGGTCATTTGTCTTCTTTAGATCTCTCTTTGTGTCACCCATCTCTCTTCTTGGACTATGACTGGTCTGTTCATGATGATCAGTGCGGAAGTGATCACTTCCCTGTTATAATTGAGAGCGTAAGCGAACAAGATGAGGACTGTAGCCAGAAATGGAAAATGAATAAAGCCGATTGGGAATTATTCCGTAATTTATGTGAAGAAGAGTTATCAGTTGATCACTTAAATGAATCATCTGACATTGTTTCTGATTTCACAGATAAACTAATTAATATATCAGAACAATGCATTCCAAAGACCTCCACAAATACCAAGAAAAGCAAGCCTTGGTTTAATAATGACTGTAAAGAAGCTATTCAAAAGCGCAAACAGGCTCTAAATAAGTTCTGCAAAAGTCCCACTTCAGAAAAGCTAAACGACGTTAAAGTTTTTAGAGCTAAAGCTCGGCGAACAATCCGAGCTTCCAAACGAAAGTCATGGAGAGAATATGTCTCCAAATTGAACTACAAAACCCGCATTAAAAAGGTTTGGGATATGGTACAAAAAATTTCTGGAAAAACAAAGTCCTCTAGTTTTACACATTTAAATACTGGTTTTGACACAAAAGCTTCAACTAAAAAAGATATTTTAGATACTCTTGGTAGCACATTTTTTAGCAATTCATCACCGCGTAATTATTCTGACACTTTTAGAAATTTCCAAAAGGACCAAGAGAAAAGAAATCTAAACTTCAAATCCCACAATCACGAAGAATACAACAAACCTTTTAACTTATCCGAACTAGTGGAAGCCATTGAAAAACCACACGATACAGCAACCGGCCCCGATGAAATTCATTATCAGATGCTTAAGCATCTGCCAAAAAGTTCTCTTTCAACACTTTTAGATATCTTAAATAATATTTGGGAAATTGGGGTCTGTCCTGAGAGCTGGCGTTTTGCTACAGTTGTACCAATTCCAAAACCAGGGAAAGATCATGCAGAACCTACGAATTATCGACCGATAGCTTTGACAAGTTGTTTGTGTAAAACATTGGAGAGAATGATAAACAAGAGATTAGTCTGGTACTTAGAGTCCAACAACCTCATGTCAGAATATCAGTCAGGTTTTCGTTCGGAACGTAGTACCAACGACAATTTAATAAGACTAGAAACATTTATACGAGATGCTTTTATTAACAAAGAACACGTAGTAGCTGTCTTTTTCGACTTGGAGAAAGCATATGATACCACGTGGCGTTATGGAATATTGAGAGATCTCCATAACCTTGGCTTAAGGGGAAAACTTCCCAGTTTTATTCAAAGTTTTTTAGGTGAGCGTGTATTTCAAGTCCGTGTGGGATCTACCCTATCAGATCTCTATGCACAAGAGCAGGGTGTCCCACAGGGTAGCATTCTCTCAACTACGCTATTTAACATCAAAATAAATAATATTGTACAATGTTTGGACGACAAAACAGACTGTTCATTGTATGTTGATTATTTTTTGTATATGTTACCGTTCAAAAAACATGAAAACAATTGAACGAAAGTTACAACAAAATTTAAAACGAATAGAAGAATGGACTAATAAAAATGGTTTCAAGTTCTCCAAGTCGAAAACGCAGTGTGTTCTTTTTTGTAAGCTACGGAAGAAACACGACCATCCTTCCCTGTTCTTATACGGATCACAAATTCCTGTTGTTGAAGAAGCCAAATTTCTTGGGGTCATATTTGACCAAAAGTTATCTTTATACCCCATTTTAAATATCTTAAAGCGAAATGCTTAAAAACTTTGAATCTTTGGAAAGTTTTAGCTCATTCAAGTTGGGGAGCAGATCGGTATACTTTATTACATCTTTACCGGTCTTTAATAAGATCTAAATTAGATTATGGGTCTGTTGTTTATGGTTCTGCCAGAAAGTCCTATTTAAAATCCTTGGATACTATCCATCACCAAAGCCTTCGTCTGGCTATTGGAGCCTTCCGTACTTCTCCCGTATTAAGCCTTTATGTAGAAGCAGGTGAACCATCTTTAACTTCGCGTAGAGAGAAACTTTCTCTTCAGTATGCTATTAGACTTGCTGCAAATCCATCTAACCCGGCATCCAAAATTTCATTTCCACATCAATTTGTAGATAAGTATGAAACAAAACCCACAGCAATCAAACCTTTTGGATTACGTATTTTACCACTGCCAGAAAATTCAGGTATCGACCTTAAAAATATTCAAAAACATGAAACGGCCGAAGTTCCATCTTGGTGTATTAAAAAACCTTCTATTCTGTTCGACTTACATGATGGCAAAAAATCCGAATCAAATCCAATACTTCTCAAACAAAACTTTCAGGTACTGTTGTCAAGTTACAATGATTACCAGCAAGTCTATACTGATGGTTCCAAAGAAGGAGATAAAGTTGGTTGTGCGTATGCTTCTAAAGATACGCACATAACCATGCGCCTTCCAGATGGTTCATCTATTTTTACAGCTGAAGCCAAAGCAATAGATCTAGCTTTAGATTTTATCAGTTCTTCAACAATTCAAAAAGCAATTATATTTTCTGATTCACTTTCTGTGCTTAAGGCTTTAGACCATTCATCATCTAAAAATCCTCAAATTCAAAAATTGATCGAAAAACATCATGAAATTTCTAAAACACACCAAATCTTGTTTTGTTGGCTTCCGAGCCATATTGGCATTGTCGGCAATGAATATGCTGACAAGAAAGCAAAGGAATCGCTCAATCTTGATCCATCTGTTTATAAAATTCCTTTTAATAATTTTAAACCATTTATCAACAGATACATCTTGTCGGAATGGCAAGGCGAATGGGACCGTGCAATAAATAACAAACTCCATGCCATTAAACCTGTCGTTAGTACAAAATGCTCTCCTCCACAGTTTTCCAGAAAAGAGGACGTAGTATTAACACGACTGCGCATCGGCAATACTAGAGTTACTCATTCTTATATTTTTAATGGTGATGATCAGCCTTCTTGTGTAGGTTGTGATCAGCCATTCACTGTGAAACATATCTTAATTGACTGTGTTGACTTTTCACCCTCACGTATTTTATATTTCAAAGCTGAAATAACAACTGTTGCAACAACTGTTTCGAGATGTACCTGTTGATAACATTATTTTATTCTTAAAAGAAATTGGTCTTTTTCATAAGATTTAACTGTTTCAGATTTTTATACATTATCATTCTGACTTGTTACTTTTAATATCGTCATAATTATTCATGCCGTTTAACCATTAACCGACTGACGCTTATGACCCACCAAGAGGGTTGACGCGTCGTTAAACACGAAATCATCATCATCATCTAAGGCATAGGTGGTGGGTACTCGTCCCAATAAGGCTGCTCTAACGAGCACCGACAACCTATATTTGGGCCCCGTCAAGCGATTTTGGTACTTATCGCCTATGCGAACAGCAAAGGTTCAGGCGAGACTGCGCATCCGCGCAGTCTCGCCAGAACCTTCGCTGCTCGCTCATACAAGCAGTGAATCAAGACGAACCTTCAGACAGAAAGCCAAATCCCTGACCCCTCTGAATGGCTGGGCATGCGCAGTTAAAATTTGTCATGACGGAATGCTCGAAGACACAAATTCGCTTGGCGGGGCTCATTTGGAGTATCAGGAAAATACCACAATTTATCGTCAGAATAATAACCATTTTGGAGATACAAAAGAATGCAATTTGTCCAACGGGTTTGTTATCAAAATGCGCACTTCCTGGCAAGCTTTGTTTGTATTTATTTGACAAACCCTGCAGTTTCAGGGGACTGCAAACACCTCGTAGATTTTACGCCATTTTTCAAAGAGAGACAACTTTCGGGACTTCCTTTTCGCTTTCCTATAAGCTCTGTCCCAAGGAAAAAAGTTGTCTACTCTTAAACGAAAGAATTTGCCCCCGAAAGAATTGGCTTGCCAGGAGTGAGTGAGTTTTAGTTTTACGTCCCACCAACAGCTAAGGTCATATGGAGACGGGATCTCGGTTTAAAGACTCATCCGAAAGTCTGGAGAAGCCCGGGATCGATCCTGCGATCCCTGGTTTACAAGGCGAGTAGCGTAAACACTGCACCACGGAGGCTTCTGGCGTGCCAGGAGCAAATTCATTCCTGTCAGAATAAACCCTATTAACATGGGAGACAAAAATACTTTTTGCAGTAATCGCCCACCCTAAAAGTGTATCCATAACCCGTAAAGTGTAAAATCGATTTAAGAGCTTGTTTACTGACCCCTCCTATGCGGTCCTTCTGTCACGGTTTATTTTCGATATAGTTTGTCTTTGTATGTACATATGTATTGCTTATATCTTTTTGTTTATTTTGGATAAAAGTTTGGTCATTGTATGGGAAAGTAGCTGTCATTTTGCCATGCTTGTGATGTCATTATTTGGGTGTAGTTATTTCATGTTCGTATTTCTTTCCCCTTCGTTTCTCTCGTGGGAGGTGTTGTATCGATTCGTGATCATTGCCTTCACTTCTTTTTTTATTTTCTTTTTTCAAACCGCTCACATTGTCTTCTTATTTCCTGTGCTGTAGACTGAGACATACGTACGACAATGCAAATGCTTGACGACAAAAATGTATGGTTCCACCATTGTAGACTAGTACGAAAAAGTCACTATCAAAGAACGGCCCACCTCAAGTCACCTAAAGAAAGTAAGTGGCAAGGTGGCACACAAAGAAGCAGACGAAATATGAGCCAACGGTACAAAGCCAATTTTTATCAAATACGGACTGCAAAAAACATAACCAAACAGTTTCTGTCAAAACCCAGGAAGTTACGAAAAAAAAAAACAGAAATTAAACTGTTTGTCACACGATGTGCTTGCACCGTTAATGAAACAAGAGATTTCGACTGACATTAAAGTAACTTAGAGCAACACGTACGTGGGGTCTCACCGCCAGTGAAGGGATATAAGGTGAGGCCGTCCAGGCATAATAACAGCAGACATGCTTCCATTGATATCAAGAGGATGGGCAATCGAATCATAAATATCATAACTCGCAAATCATAAATGAGCCGGGCACAGCATTTCCTACAACTTACATGTGTGCCAAGCGAAGAATCAGACCAGCCTGCGCATCCATATTGTCTATCCAGAATCTTCTCTTGCTGCATGAAGGAGCATTCGGTCCTTGGCTATCCTTAGAGCGCACAACGAAGACTGATCAGACTGCGCGGATGCCAACGCCTTAGTACGATGGGCATAGCTCCCGCCCATCGAAGCTTGAAGAAATACATGGGCTGCAGGATGCTTCCTCGCAGAGCAAAAGCCGACCCGCACACGAGTACTGGTAAACCGCTTAGAGGATCTAAGCCTACCCAGGCAATGCGGTGCGAGTCGGTCCGTCCATGCTTGTAAACCATACGGTCGGAAATTTCGTTTTATGGCGACAAGTTTGCAATACAGTTATCCCCATTCTAATGCACGTATTCTGTTGTTTTCTTAAATTCTGTACTGATAAACCATATTTGTTTCATTGGGCGGCAGGGCTTGAGAAGTCATTTCATCTCAATGTCTAGTAAAAGTGCCATAAAATTGGAAGCAACGTCTCCAAAATGACCTTTTAAGTGTTGACGGGGACGTTAAACCTCAAATCAAACAAACAAGTACGATAGGCAACGATAACCAGAGCTACATAAATCTTAAATTGCAAACAGTATGTAAAACCAGTGCTTCAGCTGAAGTGCACGACCCGCCGGATGCTTTTAGCTTTATGAGTGTTACCATATATGGGTATGGCGGCCATTTTGGTCATGTGACCTGGATCTAAAACGGTTCCCCAAATAAATGCGCCTTATCGTAAGGAGCAAAAATATATCTTATACTTTAGTACTGTATTCTGAATCGTTTGCAGGATAAAATGCATTCTCACTTTTCCAATACAAAAGCATATGTGTCAAAGTTTGACCTAGGCACAAAGAAGGTCAAGGTCGACCCTGAGTCACCATTTAAGCAATTTATGATTGGCCTACGTCCCAGATGCTATTTATCAAGTTTCGTGGAAATCTGCCCAGTGGTTCTGGAGAAGACTATTTTTAAAGGGTTTTTACCATATATGGCATGGCGGCCATTTTGGTCATGTGACCTGGACCCCATGAGCAAATTTTGGTTTCCCCCATCGATAGAGGCTCCATATGAAATTTGACTTCAATCGGCCGAACGGTTTCCGAGGAGAAGCAGTTCGAAAATGTTCACATTTTTCGCCTCGGCGAGGCTATACTAAATGGAATGTAATATTTCGCAAGTTCATTGGTAAGATCTCATTGATATCTATCAGTATGCCAAACATTGTTTAAATATTCCAAGCGGTTAAGTCACTATCACAAATTTTCACAAACGGGTTACGGACGGACAGACAGACCATATATGGCTTGGCGGCCATTTTGGTCATATGACCTGGACCCCATGAGCAAATTTTGGTTTCCCCCATCCATAGAGGCTTCATATGAAATTTGATTTCAATCGGCCCAACGGTTTCCGAGGAGAAGCAGTTCGAAAATTTTCACATTTTTCACCTCGGCGAGGCTATACTAAATGGAATGTAATATTTCGCAAGTTCATTGGTTAGACCTCATTGATATCTATCAGTATGCCAAAAATTGTTCAAATATTCCAAGCGGTTAAGTCACTAACACCAATTTTCACAAACGGGTTACGGACGGACCCAAAGAAGGTCAAGTTCAACCCAAGGTCACCATTTTAGCAATTTATGATGGGCCTACGTCCCAGATGCTATTTATCAAGTTTCGTGGAAATCTGCCCAGTGGTTCTGGAGAAGACTATCTTTGAAGGGTTTTTACCATATATGGCTTGGCGGCACTTTTGGTCATGTGACCTGGACCCCATGAGCAAATTTTGGTTTCCCCCATCCCATAGAGGCTCCATATGAAATTTGACTTCAATCGGCCGAACGGTTTCCGAGGAGAAGCAGTTCGAAAATTTTCACATTTTTCGCCTCGGCGAGGCTATACTAAATGGAATGTAATATTTCGAAGTTCATTGGTTAGATCTCATTGATATCTATCAGTATGCCAAAAATTGTTTAACTATTCCAAGCGGTTAAGTCACTATCACCAATTTTCACAAACGGGTTATGGACGGACAGACAGACAGACCATATATGGCTTGGCGGCCATTATGGTCATATGACCTGGACCCCATGAGCAAATTTTGGTTTCCCCCATCCCATAGAGGCTGCATATGAAATTTGACTTCAATCGGCCCAACGGTTTCCGAGGAGAAGCAGTTCGAAAATTTTCACATTTTTCGCCTCGGCGAAGCTATACTAAATGGAATGTAATAGTTCGCAAGTTCATTGGTTAGATCTCATTGATATCTATCAGTATGTCAAAAATTGTTCAAAAAAAAATCCAAGCGGTTAAGTCACTATCACCAATTTTCACAAACGGGTTACGGACGGACAGACAAACTGACAGAATGACCGAATGACAGAAAGACACGGTGATTTTAGGGCACTCTTAGAAATCAACCGATTTCAGTCGGTTGCTTTTTCTGCGGGTCGTGCAATCTGGTGTCCCTCATCACGGTTAACATGTCCGTGTAATGAACACCCCTATACATCTCGCTTTACATAGATTAAACTGGGGATTACAGGTGTAGAATTACTTTTCTTATTTCTGTTTTCTAGACATAGGTTCTTCTTAGAGGCGGTTTTGACGAGCACCCTTCATTTGATGTTAGGAGTAATAGAAAGACAAAAATCGCAAATTTTCACCAGAATAACCGTTTTGGCGATAAGAAAGATTACACAATGTCACAATGGAGTATTATCATAATTTATTGCGAATTATACGCCACTAAGTGATGGTTTCAATATTCGTATTGCGAACTTATTGTTAGTTCAAACTTTTATTTCATTTGTATACATATAACATTACAATAGACAAAAACACGTGACAGTATATTAATACATACAAATGGGATCCAGAAGAAAGCCGTTTGACTTTTTTTTAAATCTGTATCCCAAACAATAATATATATCAGTACAACTAATAAGTGATCTTGAATCAGATTGACAGTAATCAGTAATGGAATATGTGATGTCAATAAATATAGTGACAATTGACGTAGTTTAGTCTATTTAACAGAAATAGTAAAATTGAGATTAGAATATGATATGTTTTAGGACATTCATTGTCCATGTCACCACGGGGGTGGGGGGGAGTGGTGGAGGAAGATGTACAATGTATTTACTTGGTTCGATCGCTTCAAGATTCGAATAACTTACACTGATAAGTTAGCCGTCAAAAGCAGATACAAGGGTATGTAAAACTTTTGTCAAGCTGGTCACAGTAAAATGTAGTAAATTAATGAATCATTTAATGAATCAATGAATCAGTGAATCAAAGTACCTCGCAGATGAGACTTGCAGATGAGATTTTATTGTTGAAACCGTTTGGACTTCAGTATAAATTCATGTACCGCCAAGACAATAGCTATGTTTTCTTCAAACGACAAAGATGGGTCGCCATACAACAATACATTGAGAGTAGGATGACATTTTCAGACACAGTGGTCAATAGTTCCCGCCTGAGGTCTGTATACTTATCACATACTAATAAAAAATGGTGATTGTCTTCCACAGAACCGCATTCGCATCTTGGACTGTCTAAAATGTTTTTAGAAAACAAGTGTTGTCGAAGAGAACTGCAGTTTGTTCTAAGTCTGGCATGATAAATCTGACCACTTATTTTGCCTGTGAAATAGTAGGAGGGTGGTAAGCTAATATTGTTCTTTATTCTGGTTTTAAATATGCTAAGACTAGAGGAATTCCGAGTTGGTTCCGGGAGATCATTCCATTCGCGAACAGCAGACGGCAAAAAGGAGTTGTAATAGAGTTGTGAGTGTGTATGTAAGGTTCGAAGATCGTTGGCATTACGCAATGGGTATGAGGAAGTACTTCCTATGGTTGGTGGTACAAGTGAACAGAGATAATCAGGAGAAAGGTCGTTTTGCATTTTGTAAAGAAGAGTAATTTTATGTTTATTCCTCCTCGAAGACAATGTTTCCCAGCCTGTTTCCAACAAAAGTGAATTAATTGAGACTAATTTTGTAGCTCCAGTGACAATGCGTGCGGCTTCATTCTGAATTTTCTCTAGTTCAGTCGATTCATATTGAGCACAATTGTTCCATACTACATCAGCGTATTCTAATAACGGGCGTATAAAAGAAAAATATATTATCTGAAGTGATTTCCTATCTAATTTGAACTTTAGTTTACGCATAACATTTATTCTAGTCCATGCCTTTGTCTTTATATTTTCAATATGATCGTGCCAACTACAGTTGTTTGAAAAAGTTATACCTAAATGCCTATGTGACGAAACTTCATTAATTTGTATTTAATCCATCAATACTGGGGGTGGTAAGGTTTGTTAACTTTCCTTGAAAATAGAATAGATTCAGATTTTGCGGGATTAAATGTTACTAACCATTGTTTTGCCCAACGACTAACTTTTTCTGCATCCGAGTTCAGTGTTTCAGCTGCCTGAATAGGGTCATCCACTATTATATAAAGACTAGTGTCATCGGCAAAGAGCCGAATAGAAGAATCAATATTTTCGACAATATCATTAATATACAGAAGAAACATTAAAGGACCAAGAATAGAACCTTGAGGAACACCTGCTTTGATTGGCGTCCACGCAGAAGAACCACCAGGAAGAAGAACTCTCTGAAGTCTTCCTTTGAGATAATCAGTAAACCAAGATAAAAGAGACCCAGATAACCCTGCTATTTCCAGTTTGTAAAGTAATCCCTTGTGCCATACCCTGTCAAAGGCTTTGCTTATATCACAGAATATGGCACGGACTTCCTTTCCCTCGTCAAGGGCCTTACAAAAAGTATTATATATATCGACCAATTGGTTAACTGTGGAGTCCCCGGGGACAAATCCTGATTGTAAAGTTGTAATGACATGATGCTCATTCAGAAAATTGAATAAATGTTTATGGACTATTTTTTCAAGAACTTTGCCCACTGTACTTAACAGAGATATAGGTCGATAATTGGATACATCTGATGGGTCATTTTTCTTGTGTATGGGGGAGACATTCGCTTGTTTCCAAATATTTGGTACAAGTCCATGGTTTAATGAAAAGTTAAACAAATCACTGAGAGGAAAAGAGAGAGGATGTGCAAGTTCTTTTAGAATTAGGTTATTTATCAAGTCAGGTCCAGTTGCTTTACCAAGCGAAAGTGATTTTAGAGTTGATTCGACTTCTCCAGGCGCGGTAATAACATATTCTACCTTATAGGCGGGTAAAGGTTTCGTTTGGGATAAAGTTGCTTGACTTTCATCTAAAAGGGTCTGGTCTCTTAAGAAGTCATTAAGAAGATTGGCTTTATCATTGTCATTTGAATATATTGTATCGTCCTTACTCAAGGGCGGTATTGAATTTCTCTGATCGGGTTTTATAAAACTTTTTTGAGATTTTCCACCAGTCCTTCTGTCCAGTGTCTGAATTTACTAATTTTTCTGAAAGCTTGTCAATTTGATTCTGTTTTGATTTACGAATTTCACTGGTGACATGATTTCTTAAGCGTTTATAAGTGTCCCAATGATTAGGGTTATTAGATTTCTTATACTTATCATATAGTCTTTTCTTCTTCCGTAGTAGTTTCTTAATATTATTTGTTAGCCAAGGTGGGTCAGATTGTCGTACTTTTATGAACTTGTTCGGAATATGTTTATTCGTTAAATAAGTAATCTGGTCTGTTATATTCTCCGCATATGTATCGATATCATTACTTTTCATCGAATTCCAGTCTGTGTCTGTCAAGTCGGTAGAAAATGTTTGATAATCACCCCTATCGAATAAGTAGATTTTTCTTTTGAAACAATGAGTTATTCGCTTAATGAAATTTAAGACACAATACGTAGGACAATGATATCTTATGTTTTGTTCAAGAAAAGGTTCACCAACGCCAATTAGTAGAATAGTATTTTTATTTGAAGTTAGAATCAAGTCAGTTGTAGATGAGGAGTTTTCCGTGAAGTGTGTTGGTTCGTTGATCAATTGCTCAAGGTTAAACTGTCGACATAATTCATGTATTTTCCTATATGAGGTTTCCTTTAAAGTATCAAGGTTAAAATCACCTGTCAGTAATATGTTTTGTATATTAGTGTCAAAAGCCAGACCGATCGAGTCTTCAAAGGACGATAGAACTGCATTAGGTGAATAAGGAGGTCTGTAAAAAGTACCTATCAGTTGCTTTTTATATCTAACTGAAACTTCCACTCAAATGCACTCGATATTTGGCAACTCCAAATCATCTCTTCGTTTAGAAAATATATTACTACGAATGTAGACACAGTTGCCACCGCGATGATTACCTGGTCTGTCACGCCGAAATAATTTGAAGTTGTCAATACGAATATCTTCGTCTGACGTTCGGTCGTCTAACCACGTTTCGCTAATACAGATAACGTCGAAGTTGCAAAGTTCTGATTCAATAAGATCTAATTTGTTCGCTAAACTTTGGACATTATAATACACTATTGAAAATTTGTCTACAATTAATTGTTCATTGTTTGTTATACAAGAGGTAGAACTTACAGAAGACAAAGACGAAGGACCAGGATTACGTTCTACTCCTGCTATCAACAGCAATGACATTATTATCAACAGTTCGAAATAATTCAGGTGCTTAATACCTTTTACTTTAGCTTGACGGCTGTAATTCAGTCCAATCCGTATCCTGTAAATCTCAATTGCAATCATTAAGTAATATTATCAATAAGCGCACGAAGCAAACTAGTCGACACGGATGTGGACTTTGTCCTAAGAGATAAGAACATATTCCCCCGTGGATAAACAAAGACATACATATACTAAAACAATACATAGATATAGCAAAGTACATTACACATGGTGATGAGAAAATGGAATAATGAATAATTCAAAACTCAAGTAAACAGAAGTCAGGCCGTGCATTCACTACTTAAGTTGATTTCAGTGAGCAGTTTCAAGTATATATATGTATCTCTGCGATAGGAACACAAAGACGAAAAACGGGCTTCATGTAACTGACTTCAACACTCGTAATAAATTATTAACGGCTAAACTTCTTAATCAGGGTTATCGGTACCATAAACTACGCAAAGCCTTTTCAAAATTTTATAGACGCCATTCTGATTTAATTTCAAAATTCAATATTGGACTTAAATCTCTTCTGCAACAAGGTCTATCGGAACCCGAATTTTATGGTGACTTAGTATATAAATTCAGAAAAATATATAACCGCAATGACTTCAGCACCCAATTTCGTAAAATCATTCTTCGATATAAAAAGATTGGGTACAACATGGATATTATACGACAGACTGCATGCATGGTAGTTAACCCAATCACGGTTGGCAACTTTGCTTCCCTCTTTAATTGCTCGCCGGTGGGTCAGGCCTCAGATTCTATGACGGCTCCAACGTAAAGGCTTATTGAAAATTAAAGAGATAATGTTGGTTGGTGCCTGATGCTCTGTCTCTGGTCGGGCTCATCGGAGTCTAACTGTTGGTTTTTATTTTGCTCCAGCATTTCAGTGGTTTCTTGCTGTCGAGTCCTCACCGTTGTCTCACCTCTGTGGTTCTTTGATTTCTGTGTTCACGGAGATGTTGCACTGATGAGTTAGGAGGCCTTCATGCGGACTGAACAAATTATTTGTCTAAATCGCGACGGAAGTAAGGGCGAGGATTGTGGCCACGTAAAATCGATTTAAGCCCCCCAGTGGAAATCTTCCACTGACCGTTCCAAGGCGGCTCTTCGATGGCGATTTATTTATGTTGTTGTTTGTTACTTACTGTGTGTATCACTTGTGTCTTTTAATTTTGGATGGCCATATGGCCATTTTGTGGGAAAGTAACTGTCCATATGGCCTTCCTTTGTTTAGGTTTCCATTATGGTCTGGTCGCTTAATGTTTGTATTTCTTTCCCTTTGGTGTCTTTTATGGATGGAGTAAGTTAATTGTATCAATTCCTGATCTTTGTTTTACTTCTACTTCGTCATGAGAACTTACGAAGAGGCTGGTAATTTTGCAGTGATAACAATGATGACTGACGAGACTCTTATTAGTATCATGGTTTACAGACTAACAAGGGCATAAAGTGTAGCTTATGGAATGTAAAGCCTTAAGTTTACAACTCTCTGACGGACTGTTAAGTTATGCAGCTAGTACCTGGCTTATTTATAAATGGTGACATAACTGACAGGCTGAGAGAACATATTAATTGACAGGTAAACTGGCAAAATTTGCACTTAAAACGTTGATATCTGGCAAGACTCATTACAGTATCATAAGTGACAGGGTGACAAAACATGAACAATGATTTATGGGCTGATAAACATTTTGCGTTTAGCATGATTGACCGACTGACAAATTTGCAATGATAATAGTAATAGCTAGCAAAACTATTTACAGTATCATAGCTGACAGAGTGACAGAAACATACACTATTATGGACTGGTTTACCTTTGGTGTTTAGCAAAAGTGACCGACTGACAAACTTTGCAGTTATAATAGTAACTGCTGGGAAAACTTTTGACAGTTTCATAACTGACAGGCTGAGACCAAAAAAAATGAACTATGATTTGTTGACTGATAAACCTTTTGTGTTTAGCATGAATGACGGACTGACAAAGTTAGCAGTGATGATAGTGATAACTCGCAAAACTCTCAACAGTATCATAACTGACATTCCAACCGTACATATTGTTCTCCAGATTAACGTCGCCCCATCATCCGTTATCGTATTAAACCAATTCGGACTGGAATCCCCTAAAGGGGTAATTGCCAAACAGTGTAGGCCCAGATCAGACGCGGCGTCTGACCCGGGCCTACACTGGTTGCAAAACAATTCGGCCAGTTTCCAAATAAATTTTCAAGAAAACACAACTTGATACCCATAAATTTTGAAAATGAAATGTGCCATGTATAAGAAGGAAGATTCCATTTGGTACAAAATGGGTTAATAAGACGGGGAATGTTTGGGCCAGCAGTACTTCTATCGCGTTTTGTTGTGTTGTTTTTATCCATTCGTTTATGTTTCAAATGCGTGGATGCACCAAACTAATACATGCAGGCGCATTATGTTTTGTAATTAGCTAATCAATGGACAATCCTACATGACTTCGAACAATTCAAGGCTCTGGAGCCACCTACAACGAAAACATGTCTTTATAGTTTGACCCCCTTGAACCCCACTTTTATATAGTAAAACTGGGGTGTACAGGGGTTAACCTTACTTTTCTTATTTCTGCTCTAAAATATAGATTGTGGGTATTAGTTTGAGGCGGTTCTAACGATTAAATATAGATTTTGGGTATTGGTTAGAACCGCCTCATCGAGGCGGTTCTAACGAATACCCGCAATCTATATTTTGAGCAGAAATAAGAAAAAATATCACAATTTTTAATCTGAAATTTTGCGTTTTTTCGGCGGTAAAGTTCACAATGTATTTGTATAGGCGTGTTTTCGTCTTGGAGACTTTGGTGCTTGCCTTTGTCCTTTTCATTTAATAATTTCCATCCTCTATGATTAACTCCCCAACCAATGTATATTTCTAGAGCTTACCAAAGATGACATGAATTTCTACTAAATAGAATTACAAGTTCAGCTGTTGAGCCGCCACTGATTACCTACTGATGGGCCGGAACACGTGGAAACCCATAAGCAGACATGGGTGGCAGCACATGCTCTGATCAGTTACTGTATCAAAGCAGAGTGCTTGAGTGTTTGGCGGTCGTTCTTTGGATAGCCCGGGGATAATCATCAGGTCAACAAGTCCAAGTTGTGCAATGAACAGCTCTGTAGTAAGCCCGACTTTATACGGGGGCGGGGGGCAGATTTCAGGAGAATACATTATGCCCTTAGTTTGCACAAACAAAAACGCAGATTGTAGTATATAGAACCGCCTCAGTGAGGTCAATCTAACAAGTACAAATAGACTATACTGATGTGGTTCTAACGAGTATCCACATCCTGTGTTGGACTAGAAATAAGAAAAAATCGTTTACAGTTTTTTTAATCTTAAAAATGCTAGCTTTAGAGATATGGAAGAGGTTATTTAATCACAGGTTGTGTTATCGTTATGATGATGAAAATCCGATTCAACCAGGAAAGATTCGAACGAGACTACATGCATGCTCAAGATTTACCCTTTGCAGTGATCAACCTCTTGTCATTAACTCTTTTTTGTACCAAATTGAATATTCCTTCTTATATATAGCAGGAGTTCATTTCAAAATCTAGGGTGTCAGGTTGTGTTTTCTTCAAAATTTATTCGGAAATTGGCTGAACTTTCTGCAAACAGTGTATGCCCTGATCAGACGCCGCGTTCTGCGGCGTCTGATCTGGGACTGCACTGTTTGCCAGGATACCCATTTTGGGGTTTCCGGTACAAAATGGGTTAAATACGTTATTTGTTTTCGATACCATCACTAATTAGTTGTAGGATTTAATACCTTCAGAGAGACCGATACAGGCATTGACGTCTAAGAGGATATGCTCTGTGACCGAGGTAGTTCAGTTAAGGTACAGTGTCATTATTTATTTTTAATTTGAATAACCAAAAACACACATGCTGCATCATGATAGTGTATGTATAGTAGTTATAATAGTGATATATTTTATTGCAACATCAACAGTTTCTACGGAATCATTTTGATAGTATTTTTCTTACAATTGATAAGCCTGTACGGAACCCCGGAAGGGACATGAATTTTTGTTTTTAATATGTTGTGCGGACAAGATATTATCTTTTGCGAACAAAATATTTAGTTTTGCGAACAAGATATTGTCTTGTGCGCACAAGATAATATCTTGTCCGCACAACATAGATCTTGTGTGGACAAGATAATATCTTGCGCGCACAAGATACTATCTTGTCCGCACAAGATATTATCTTGTTCGCACAACTTAATATCTTGTTCGCGCAACATATTAAAAAAAATAGCATGTCCCTTCCCGGATTCCGTAAGCCTGCGACCTGTGAAGTAAAGTGCTAACGTTACGTTTAAAAGTTAAAAGATCTGTAACTTACATGGTCTGTTCTAATTTTTGCTAAACAAAGAGAACATATATTCTAGACTCCTTCCGCGATTGTAGGGACTATCGAATTAGTATGCGGGTAGGGACATTGGTTTCCGTCACGCGCCCCTCACCCAGCTCCTTTTAACGTCTAATCTATATATTTGTGAATATGTTTTAACTTCAGTTTGTTTCGTTAGGTGCAGAAAATTTTATCAACAAAACATACATGCTCAAATAAATGTTACAATTAGGACCATTTGTTAGACTGACACTCATGTCTAATATGTTATCCTCTTGAAATAAAGTTAATATTATTATTATTCTTTGCTCGTACGGTTATTTACCCACATTGGTTACGTATAAAGTGGGGTTTCTAGCAAGATTGCAATACAAACTTGTTGACACAAATTTACCAGGCAATTGCTGGTGTTCACATGACTAGCACTGATTTATGGAAATCAAGTTATGGGTTATTTAACCCTTTTTGTATCAAATGAAATCTTCCACCTTATATATAGCATGACTACATTTCAAAATTTAGGGGTGTCAGGTTGTGTTGTCTTCAAAATTAATCAAGAAAATGGCTTAACTTTTTGCAAACAATGTAGGCCCTGATCAGACGCCGCGTACTGCGGCGTCTGATCTGGGCCTGCACTGTTTGCAAGGTACCCCTTTAGGGGTTTGTGGTACTGAATGGGGTAAAGAAATTATCCGCACTAAATATATCGCTGTGAGGTCAGAGTGCCGCGTAAGAGGGTTATCTATAGAATCAGAACTGGATTCATGTCCTGGTCTGGAACCATGTATTTGGCTTGGTAAACTGTGTAGACCAATATCAGAGTGCGGCGTCTCAACAGAGTCTAGTTTTTCTTTGTTTACATGTGGTGTTCCAAGGCTGAAAAACTTAATTTGGAAAATGTCTGTTTATGTCATCTACAGTATTTTCTTGCAAACATTTGAACCATACTATTGTGTACACAGGCACATAATATGCACCATGATCAGACTACCCCGAGAGAAGCAGTCTGATATGGGTCAACACTGTTCGTAACAAATCAGGAGCATATATCATATATGCCTTGCGTCCCTTTTTTGGGACATTGGCAAACAATGCAGGCCCAGATCAGTCGCCGCAGGACGCGGCGTCTCACCTGGGTCTCCACTGTTTGCTTAAAGAATATATATTTTTGTAATATTTGCCGCAGACAAAAACAAACCTGATACCCCTTTAGTTGGAAATGGACTACGCCAAACTTACTAGGTGGAAGATTGCATTGCTCATGTATAGGTTAAACATACACTTGTTCATGACAACACAGTGATGACATAGGGCGCGTGCCAATATTGATCCGATTATCTAAACGAGATGAAGCAATAAGTCGAACAACAGGAAACCAAACAATGACAAGGTTCATGCTGTGTTCAATGCTCAATGGGCCATAACTCCAAAAGTAAGCAAACCCAGGTGGTGTTCAATGTTCAAAGGACCATAACTCCAAAAGTAAGCAAACCAGGGTTATGACAGTTCGGTGATTTCATCCATTCCAGCTTAATTTCAAAATACTGGAACACCCATAATTTGTTATAAATACAATACACCTGTTAGATCTATCAATTTTAATTTCAATAAACTTGTTTCTGATTTTGATATTGACACTAACACTCCTGATTCCTGTGCTTGTAAAAAATCAGTGTATTGCTATCCTGCTGTTGGTCATATTATTACTGGCAATTTGAAAAATATTCCTTATTCTTGGATACGAAATATAATTTTCAAAGGATCGACATAGCGATTTCCTTCTAAAATTGATTTCAGGAAGTGTAGAGATGAAATCGCTGCTGCCTCGAACGAATTTGGTAATCGATGGTGTAAACGAGAGTATGTTGAGCATAAAGTCCTCAAAGAATCGAAACTTCGTATTCTGAAACTACTGAACAGACGCATTTTCTTTCTGCACTCAAAATAAGAACTTATTTAAGAATTTCATAAGTAGTCTGATTTGGCTCCAGCAGATAAGGCCGCTAACACTATGGTCTTTGTTTGGCGGCTACCCTATGTTAACACTCTTCAGCAAGAACTTAGTGGTACTAAGGCCTATGAACTGCAGCCTTTGAGCTGTAGAGAGGTCTTCAGTTGAAGACCACATTTGTTGTTCAGCTACCAAATTTTCTGTCTGTCACAGACGGCCAAGACAAGCTTCATACTTTATATTGGTTACCTAAACTTCATAAAAGACCCTACAAAGAAAGGTTTATTGCAACCACCACTTGTATCACCACTGAACACTCCAATTTATTAAATTCGTGTTGTACTTCCATCAAAAGCATGCGATAAAATATTGCGACAAAGATCTGTTTTGGTCTATAAAAAATTCTAATATTTTTTTAGATAAATTGAAATCCAGACGTTTTCGTGCTTCAAAGTAGAAGTAAAACAAAGATCAGAAATCGATACAATTAACTTACTCCATCCATCAAAGACACCAAAGGGAAAGAAACACAAACATTAAGCGACCAGACCATAATGGAAACCTAAACAGAGGAAAGTCATAAGGACAGTCACTTTCCCAAAAAATGGCCATATGGCCGTCCAAAATAAAAAGACACAAGTGATACACACAGTAAGTAACGAACAACAACATAAATTAACCGCAACAGAAGAACCGCCTTGGAGCGGTCAGTGGAAGGATTTCCACTGGGGGGCTTAAATCGATTTTACGTGGCTACAATCCTCGCCCTTACTTCTGTCGCGATTTAGACAAATAATTTGTTCAGTCCGCATGAAGGCCTCCTTACGCATCAGTGCAACATCTCCGTGAACACAAATAATCAAAGAACCACAGAGGTGAGACAACGTTGAGGACTCGACAGCAAGAAACCACTGAAATGCTGGAGCAAAAGAAAACCAACAGTTGGACTCCGATGGGCCCGACCAGAGACAGAGCATCAGTCACCAACCAACATTACCTTGAATTAGATCTCTCTAATTCTCAATAAGCCTTTACGTTGGAACCGTCATAGGATCTGAGGCCTAACCCACCGGCGTGCAATTAAAGAGGGAAGCAAAGTTGCCAACCGTGATTGGGTTAACTACCATGTCTGCAGTCTGTCGTATAACATCCATGTTGTACCCAATCTTTTTATATTGAAGAATGATTTTACGAAAGGACTTCGGAAACTTTGTTAAGACATTTGCCCCGGAAATTATAAAATTCTCAAATTTAACCAAACGAACTCATCACAGAGGCAACTTAAAGGTAACACTTTGTTCTATTATGATATGCATTTTGGTCTACAGCTCAAATATTAATTTTGTTGATTTTTGGCTTAATTGAGTCAAGTTTCTATAAAGTTGCATAGGAAACAGAAACTTTTAAATAAGTATATGTTCCCCCCCCCCCCCTTGCCCAATAAAACAATTTGGCATACATTTGTATTTTTAACTTATACATCCTCTGACCAACTGTCGTGTTTGGGCAAGGGGGGGAAGGCTGTGAAAAATCCTAAAAACCAACATGCATGCTTAGCGCTATCATTGAAAAACTTCACAGGATTTGGAACTATACTGTATCATTATACAGTAGGGTTTATTTTTAAACTAAGGACATATTTATGCCTGGCTGAGTATGACAATTGAACTACCTACAGTATGTTGTCAATAATATGAAAAAGAAAAGCCACTACAGTTAGTAGTCAAAGGTATACTCTTTCCTAAAAGCAAATGATAAAAACAAAACTGTTTGTTGAGGATACTTGCATATTTATAGCTCAGTGGTTAGAGCGTCGGCCGTCTGATCCGGTAGTCGTGGGTTCGAACCCTGGCGGAGGTGGACATATATGTGCCTGCCATAATGAGGTGGATGTAACCTTCTGGCTAATAAAGGCTATGCCCGGCACGAATTATTATTATTATTATTATTATTATTATTATTATTTGAAACATTCCTTTACAGATAATAATTTATTATACCCCCATGCAAAGGTTGTCCAGTTCTTCCGTGCATCTGTCTGTAATACTTTCGTGTCCAGGCTACAATTCCTAAACCGTTTTGAATATATCCATGAAATTTTGCAGGTGTATACATCACATTGAGATGATATGTCATGAACAAAGCAGACAACTTTTTCGATTATCTCAGAGGGCAAAAGTTCGGTGTCCGTAAGTCAGTAAATATTTTCTTGTTATCACATCTCCTCCAAGATAAAAAATCAGAAGTTTTCAAGCTGTTAGGATCTTGTTATCGCATCTCCTCAGAGACAACTCGTTATTTTTTTTTTGAAACTTGTCTGGAATGATCCCCTAGTGGTCTAGTTGTTCACCTGCCATTTTAGTTCCCGTTCATCAACAAACATGGCCACCCTCGGCCATTTTGAATTTTTCTTGTTATCATATATGCTCCATAACAAGTGGAAGAATTTGATCGAAACCTTCATATTGATTTCCTTCAATACCAAGTTGTGTCTCCCTGACAAAAACCGGTCAGTCAAACAATATGGCCGCAAGGTAGCCATCTGTGCTTTGGGGGTTTCCCCTTTACTTTGCATTGTGACAACAATCTTATCAAATCTACCCCTAGGCAATGATTAGGTACAATTGATCCATTCTGTATCTGCAGTAAACAACATGATTTCAGAATCTCAACAGGACTGGTGCTTTGGACGAATCCACACAACTGAAGTCAAGACAAAGTCGCACAAGTTCAATGAACTGCTGCATTCATTACATTTGGCCCTTTTTTAATTGGCAATTGACCTTCCATTTGATGTCGTGCATGACCTAAATACCATAGGACAGATGACACATGTGCGCAACAGCCTACTGTCCTTTGGCCTGCTTTACAATGACAAAACCAAGCAGCAATCTGGTTATCACTGTATTCAATCCAACAGAAATAGCGTTTTGCATTGATATGCCGAGATTGAATTCGGACTCTTAGCAGACCAGGTGCCTTGCTGTGCACATCAATAGTGTAATCACCTTCCTCCGACTTGTGCTCCTTAGCATACGACTTTGCCTGCTTCAGTTGGTATGTTCCAAAGGTTAATTCCTGCAGGTCTGAAAGTGACAGTTTGGGGAAGTCAGGAACTGCTTCATTACTATCCAGGACTGTCCATCGCCCTCTGCTAGAGAGAGGCCCCCTTTCAATCCGACTGAACAAGTTGTTTCTTGTTTCCTCTGCTTTCCTAAGCATGTTCCTTGCCATTTCTGCATCTGCATCATTTGTGCATATCAGGGGAGGTCTAAAAGCATTCATGGCCCCTGTCAGAATCCTGTTGAGAGGTCTAACCACATCAAGAAAATCATGGTGTATGACTTTATAAAAAAAACAGCCACTTTTTCATCCGGCCATGATAAGCTTCAACAGCCCAGCGAACTTTGGTCACCAGACGTGACTGGTTGGCTTCTTCTGTGTTGTGCTGTGTTGTGCTGGCTTCAGGAAGGATGGCATCTTTGTCTCGAGGCCAAGGTCCTCAAAGACATCAAGGACGTCCCTAAAGCCCCTGTCTACAACACAGACATCACCCTCCTGAAGCCATTCAACATGATCACCATGCAAACTCAAAATATGTTGAGTTATGCCAGCATCATTGTTCTTGCCATCTGCAAAGTAAGGACCGATGCTCTCAAGAACATAACCATGTGGCAGAACGATGGACATAAATTTCAAAAGTGGCCGATGTTTTTGACCTGAATATGTTTGCCTCCCAAACTTATAATTCCCACTTTTTTGGATGTAATAATATGTTCCATCCCAAATGATGCATAATTTTCCTCCATACAACACAGAGGAGTACGCTGTCATATGTTCAGACAGGGCCTTTTCCCGTGCTATGTGTGAACAACCAAGATGTAGGGGAACAAAAAATTTGTCCAAATCGGATGTGACGGAGCTAAAAGCATTTGAAACCATTTTCCGGCCATTTTCATTGTTCTGATTCAGAAGAGAGGCTATCTGCTGAAAAGAAAGGCCTGTTTTTAGCTTAACCCAAAATATAAGTAAAGATGTGCTTTTGTCTCGGTTAGGGCTGTCATGTGTAGTATGAAGGCAGTCAAGCATTGACTGGAACTGTTGTCTTGTCCATCCAGTCCAAACCAAGCAGTCGTTGTCCTTAAAGTAGGGGTTATTGAAATCTATAGCAAAATATCGCTCTTTTTCTCTGGACAACATGAGAAATTGCTCTATAATCTTGGAGGCTTGGTCACAACTGAGTGAAATTTCCTCATCGTCACCGGGAGTGTTCCATTCTACTGATTCTGCCAGGCGATTTCCAGCCAGATGCTGAAAACAAATCCTGCATTCAGAATCAGAGTAGACCCTGAAACGAATCAACAAATCAAAACGGGCTTCTGTTGGTATCTTTGTACAAATACCACCCAACACTGTTCTTTTGCAAACTATGCATCTTGCATGTGTTGTCGCAACAGAGGAGGCTCTGAGGGGAACAGACTTGGTACTGGATTTTGCATCACTGCTGGTGGAATCCATTTCTGCAGCACCACAGTTTTGTGCATTTGTAACTTTGAGACGGTTAAGCTTTCTTATGCACTTACTGCAAAGAATGCCTCTCTCATTTACATCTGCTATGTTGCAGACATTAGACAAATATTCTCTGTGCCAAGCATAGGTGTCACCGAGCAAAGAGCGCCTATTAGCATAAGACGATTTTCTCTTCTTGGTATTAAAACCACACCATGTACATTTATCAGCCATGCTAGTATCTGCCTAAAGTGCAATGTATATAGTGTACATACAGAATACAGGTATGTTATACCTGAATGAGCAGGCTACCTGTCTTCTATAAATAACAGGTGTATATCTAATATTATTATTTATGTACAGGTGTGTCCATTTGTGATGAGCACTGTACCTCCTGGTGTAAAATGCATTGAAGTAGTGCACCTGCGTTTGATGTGTGCATAGCACTATATGTTAAAATTTTGAGTTGTAATAGCCCTAACTTGATATCAACTTGAAAATGAAACATGGAATTGTCATTTTTTTACCTTATATTTTTTTTCAAAAATTATCACCCCCGCCCACTTCAATGTGGAATTTTTCTACTAGTGTGCCATCCTTCTACATTTGGTAAATGCCATGATGTTCGACATACGTCAGTTTTTAGTATACATTAGGTCAATTCCATATATACACACTACAGACGCCTGCAGAAGCTTTCAAAATTGAGGCATAAAACCCCCCATAGTTTCCGAAGTCCTTGGGTGCTGAAGTCATTGCGGTTATATATTTTTTCTGAATTTATATACTAAGTCTATAAAATTCGGGTTCCGATAGACCTTGTTGCAGAAGAGATTTAAGTCCAATATTGAATTTTGAAATAAAATCAGAATGGCGTCTATAAAATTTTGAAAAGGCTTTGCGTAGTTTATGGTACCGATAACCCTGATTAAGAAGTTTAGCCGTTAATAATTTATTACGAGTGTTGAAGTCCGTTACATGACTACACACTCTGGTAAATCGAATCAATTGAGAAATATAAACGCCATAGGATGGCGCACGAGGAACATCACCATCCAAAAAAGGAAAATTTACAATCTCAAAATAGAAGTCATCGCTTTTATCATATATTTTGCACGAAACAAACACATCTACAATAGATAGATGTAAATCCAAAAACGGGGCCTCGGTATCAGAAAAATAAGCTTTATTTAACTGAAGTTCTGGGGGGGGGGGTAAATCTGACTGATCAAACCACCGAAATAGGTATTATCAATATTTAATAAATTATCTAAATATCTAGAAGTGGAGCTAAAAGCTTCAATAATTTCAGATTGGTTATCAATGGAAAGCGACAGCATGAGGTCTCTTTCATAACAATACAAGAACAGATCAGCCACAAGAGGTGCGCAATTCGTACCCATCGGAATACCCACAATTTGTCTAAATACTTTAGTACCGAATCTAATATAAATATTGTCAAGTAGAAAGGTGAGGGCATCACACACTTTCTGACATGACAAAAGTGTATAATTCTTATGCTCTTGAGAAGTAAAAAAAAATGCATTTCTGGCATTACATACAAGATAGAGTGAACCATTCAATTAAATCATTAAGCTTTTCTTTTATAAGATTATGAGGAAGTGTAGTGTAAAGAATGGAAAAATCGTAAGTAGACAGACTTGAAGCACGAAAATGTCTGGATTTCAATTTACTTAAAGTAGAGGTAAAACAAAGATCAGGTATTGATACAATTAACTTACTCCACCCATAAAAGACAACAAAGGGAAAGAAATACAAACATTAAGCGACCAGACCATAATAGAAACCTAAACAAAGGAAGGCCATAAGGACAGTTACTTTCCCACAAAATGGCCATATGGCCATCCAAAATTAAAAGACACAAGTGATACACACAGTAAGTAACAAACAACAACATAAATAAATCGCCACAGAAGAGCCGCCTTGGAACGGTCAGTGGAAGATTTCCACTGGGGGGAGGGGGGGGGGGCTTAAATCGATTTTACGTGGCCACAATCCTCGCCCTTACTTCCGTCGCGATTTAGACAAATAATTTGTTCAGTCCGCATGAAGGCCTCCTAACTCATCAGTGCAACATCTCCGTGAACACAAAAATCAAAGAACCACAGAGGTGAGACAACGGTGAGGACTCGACAGCAAGAAACCACTGAAATGCTGGAGAAAAAGAAAACCAACAGTTAGACTCCGATGAGCCCGACCAGAGACAGC
>OY757014.1:9389982-9464982 GCA_963580285.1 Lucinisca nassula
CAAAATGGTCGGGACACTGTAGAACAAAAGAGCTGACACTTTAACCACTCATGAGTAAGTCATTCACGATGACATAGACTTTCGTGGTTTTGTTATTCGACTGGCACAAAAGTTCGGACATTTGAATCAATGGTATTAAAGTGTTCCCGCTCCTGATGAGTATCTATTCTCCTTAGCCCATCCATTAAATGGGCCCCGTCAAGCGATTTTGGTACTTATCGTTTATGCGAGCAGCGAAGGTTCAGGCGAGCCTGCGCATCCGCGCAGTCTCGCCAGAACCTTCGCTGCTCGCTCATGCAAGCAGTGAATCAGGAGGAACCTTCAGACAGAAATCCATATCCCTGGCCCCTCTGAATGGCTGGGCATGCGCAGTTAAAGTTTGTCATGACGGAATGCTCGAAGACACAAATTCGCTAAGCGGGGTTCAAATGGAAATCGACAATTAGACCCAGTTCAACCACCCTATTTTCTGGAAAGGTTCAGCACAGGGGAACTCAACCATTTGTTATTTAAGGGGTGTCAGGTCTGCCTTTTTACTTTTATTCTATTTTTGACAGACATTTTTATAAGCGAACTGTAGGCCCGATCAGACGCCTCATTGTGTGGCTTCTGGTCTGGGTCTGCACTGTTTCCCTGTGTCCCTTTTATGGGTTTTCTGTTAATCCATTGTATGCGGGAAACCCCTATACGGGTACCTTGCCAAACAGTGTATACAGGCCTAGATCAGATGCCGCAGATCAGGCCAACATAATTTTCTGTGAAAAAAAGAAAAAAAAAACGAAAATATATGCCTGACACCCCTAATATGTCAAATGGACTTGTCCAACGTAACGCATTGTTTGTTTGTTTGATTTGAGGTCCAACGTCTCCGTCAACACTATAAAGGTCATTTTGAAGACGTTGCTACCAATTTTGTGGGACTTTTACCCGACATGGAGATAAAATGACATCTCAAGCCCTGCCGCCCAATGAAACCAAACGGGTTTATAAGCATGGTCGGTCCGACTCGAACCGCTTTGCCTGGGCAAGCTTAGATCCTCTAAGCAGTTTACCAGTACTTGGGTGCGGGTCGGATTCAGCTCTGCGTAGAAGCATCATGCAGCCCATCTATTTCTTCAAGCCCCGATGGGCGGGGCCGCATATAGCAATGGAAGAGTCCACTAGCATACAATGGATTAAGAATGGTTGTATTCCAATAACCCCAGTGAAAACACAAGTCGCACTTACCTGTCAGTAGAGGTTGGGGGTCCGTGGAAACTACCATCCCTGTCATAGTGGGGCCCGGTATTGTAACAGCTTCTGCTAGTATCGCCCCACTGGTGAACGTGGATTGCCCGCTCTCGTTCACTCATCCAGGTCTGAGGTAGGCCCCGCACTTGTATACGCACCTCTAACAGCGCTGGCATCTACAAGTTATTCCAGTTTTCATTACAAACATTTAAAAACCCAGTCTGCTATGTTATCATGTTACCAATACAACTGCTTTGTTACCATGATAGCAGTACAACTGCTATATTCTGTTAGCAATACAACTGCTATGTTATCACGTTACCAATACAACTGCTATGTTATCACGTTACCAATACAACTGCTATGTTATCACGTTACCAATACAACTGCTATGTTATCACGTTACCAATACAACTGCTATGTTATCACGTTACCAATACAACTGTTATGTTATCATGATAACAATACAACTGCTATGTTATCACGTTACCAATACAACTGCTATGTTATCACGTTACCAATACAACTGCTATGTTATCATGATAGCAATACAACTGCTATGTTATCACGTTACCAATACAACTGCTATGTTATCACGTTACCAATACAACTGCTATGTTATCACGTTACCAATACAACTGCTATGTTATCACGTTACCAATACAACTGTTATGTTATCATGATAACAATACAACTGCTATGTTATCACGTTACCAATACAACTGCTATGTTATCACGTTACCAATACAACTGCTATGTTATCACGTTACCAATACAACTGCTATGTTATCACGTTACCAATACAACTGCTATGTTATCACGTTACCAATACAACTGCTATGTTATCACGTTACCAATACAACTGCTATGTTATCATGATAACAATACAAATCTCCAATCATCATTTTTAAAACACTAATAAAAGTACATTTTGCTTCCAAACTGTCTAAATGAGGCTTTCTAAACACTAAAATAAAACGTATAAAAGTAAGTGTATAAAATAGAATGTACATACGTTTATACGTTTCAAGTAGAAACATGAAAAATACCACATTTTCATAAAAAAAAAATAAATAAATAAAGCTACAAAAACAAACACTATATCACAGGTGCATTATCCAAAATGTTGTGTTGAGTCTGGCCTATATTTGATTTTATTACCCAACCTACTATATAAGAAGTTATTAAGCATTTTCGACTATCTAACACCTTTTCGCATGAAATCGGATTGAACCGGTTTTCAGAGAACTATCACACGGAGCACTGAACTATTGCCCGGTGCAGATAGTTTTAACTATCTCATGGTCACGTGATCACCTAGCAACCAATGCATATATTTTGTTTCAACTTGACAAGTAGTAATTGCTTATTGTGATCAAAATAACTCTTTATACGAGTTGGGTAATAAAACAACTATTTCATACCTTTTTGGGCGACAGTCAAAACTATCAGCCCCTCGGTGCTGTGGAGCACCTGATGAACTATCGCCCTCGGCCTCGGGCGATAGTTCATCAGGTGCTCCACAGCACCTCGGGGCTGATAGTTTTGACTGTCGCCCAAAAAGGTATGAAATAGTTGTATATTATCTAGATATTAACAGCACAAAACAGACGGAATTGAAAGTACATATATCTTAAGTATGAAATTTTCGGGGGGGGGGGGGGGGGTCGGGGGTACGCCCGGGATTAAACTGTGTAAAAGTACATGTAACGTAATATATGCTTGTATTATCAGTAAACGGTTCCCCTGAGAACTGTTTAGTAAGGATTCGGACCCGTTAGACTTGCTTGCTGTAGCCTTTATCAGAGGATATCAATTATGGGGCCGTGAGTTCATTTATGAGAAACCCCGTTTTTTGCCATTTTCAAACAACGAAGATACTGATCAGACTGCACATCTGCACAGTCTGATCAGTACCTTTGTGTTCGCTGCTAGAACAATACTAAACTAATACTGTGCTAATATTACATCTCTTGCTAAGCCAAAAGCCTGCAGAGCTGACCTGACCGGCTTGCATCACTAAAACACGCCTTTATCATTTTGACCCCCTTAAGCCCCATTTTTATACAGTAAAACTGCCGTTTACATGGACATGCATTACTTTTCTAATTTCTGCTCAAAAACATAGATTGTGGGTACTGGTTAGAACCGCCTCGCCGAGGCGGCTCCAATGAACTCCCACAATCTATGTTTTGAGCAGAAATGTGATATATATCAGAATTCTTATTTGAAAATTTTCAATTTTTTTTTTGTGGTAAAATTTTCAATATATTTGAATAGGCGTGTTTTCATTATGAGAGCTGACCTGGCCTGTTCGTGTCTTACCTGTTAGCAAAACATACGGGACAATTGGGATCATCATGCCTCATGTCAAATCAACGGACCTTACCTGTACTGGCAGTTTTTCCAGCTCCGAAAATCCCGAAAAAAAATAAAACAACCTCAAAATGACCCAATTTGTTTTTATTTGATTTTCTCAAATTTAACATTGGAGGCGGCCCCCGCCCATCGGGGCTTGAAGAAATAGATGGGCTGCATGATGCTTCCACGCAGAGCTGAAACCGACCCGCACACGATTACTGGTAAACCGCTTAGAGGGTCTAAGCCTGCCCAGGCAAAGCGGTGCGAGTCGGCTCGTCCATGCTTTTAAACCCTATTGGTTTCACTGGGCGGCAGGGCTTGAGATGTCATTTCATCTCAATGTCGGGTAGAAGTGCAACAAAATTGGAAGCAACGTTTCCAAAATGACCTTTACAGTGTTGACGGGGACATTAAACTTCAAATCAAACAATTAACATTGGAGGAAAGAACTTGAATTTTCAGCCACATTTTTATTGCATAATGAATGTTTTAATTACGGTAACTGTCGCGTATTTTTGCTAATTTACTATTGGAATACATTAGACAAAGGGTCCTATTTTTATTCTAAAATTGACCAATCTTAATTTGATGAAATATATATAAAATTATATTCACATTAACGGTAAGGTATTGAATTTTTATAATCTTAAACCACAGTTTCGCTATCTAGCGTAGTAATGCTAAAATTTATGTCAGAGAAAATGTTCCCTATTAACTTCTATATATTTTGTCGCATAACTTTAATCGGACACAGGTAATTTTGTGGATAACAATTGTCCCACATGGCAAAAACTGGAGGCAGGTTTTCATGTGACAGGGTTTAAAATATAATGTTGGAAACAGCATATGTCAAACCATACTACCTTATGAACTAATACTATCCAGCTATGTGTGACAGACACCCATGCGACATAGTGCATTTTTATATCTCCAAAATAGCAACTTTTCTGACGAAAATCCGTGATATTTTTCTTATTTATACTGCAAACATAGGTTGTTGGTGCTCGTTAGAACCGCCTCAACGAGGCGGTTCTAACGAGTACCCACAACCTATGTCTTGGAGCAGAAATACGAAAAATAATGTAAACCCCCGTAAACCCCAGTGTTCTCTATATAAAGTGGGGTTGAGGGGGTGTTCCTTTCACGGACTTGTTCACGTGATGAATGGTAAGACTATTGCTCTAACTATTGCATGTTCATCCTTTGTCTGACATGAACAAAACAAAATAATTAAATAAATAAATAAAAACAATCACAACTGGGACTCAAACCCGAACCCGAAAGCTGAATCACAATACTATAATTACTCACGACACTGATATCCTGGCGCATGTCCACACGGCCCCGGATAGGGTTGTATGTATCGTTAAAATAACAAGTTGAGTATATGACATTTCCAGTCAGGAAAGGCCTCACAGGTCCTGAAACTAGAAATGGTGTGTGTAAAACACTATGCCCCCAACCATATGCTTGCTCCTAAATGCCACACTTTTCAAAGGGTCTTGACTGAAAAAAAAAATCGGATTTGAGCCAGCGCACGACAAAACCTACAATAACACATGTGCGCCCAGAGAAGACTCAGATCAGCCTGCGCATTCGCGCAGTCTGATCAGAGTCTTCGTTGTGCGCTCCAAGGATAGCTAAGGGCCCAATGCTTCTCCATGCAGCAAGAGAAGTCTCTGGTTATACTATATGGATGCGCAGGCTGATCTGAGTCTTCGCTGGACGCACATGTCTTAATGTGGGTTTTGTCGTGCGCTGGCCCATTTTTTTCTCAAAATTTGATCAAATCGTCTACTCATCATTCTCTAGCAGCCTAATTTTCAATGGGGCATAATTCAAGAATAAAATTTCAAACTTTTCTTTTCACAGTACGATAACACATCCGTGAGATATAGTGCATTTTTCATACCTCAAAAAAATGTATTTTTTCTGATGAAAATGTGTGATATTTTTCTTTTTTATACTGAGAACATAGGTTTTGGGTGCTCGTTAGAACCGCCTCATTGAGGCGGTTCTAACGAGTACCCACAACCTATATCTTGGAGCAGAAATAAGTAAAATAATGTATACCCCCGTAAACCCCCGTTTTCTTTATATAAAGTTGGCTGTAGGGTTGGGGGTGTTCATTTCACGGACTGGTTCACTTGATGAATTGTAACTCGGGTCATCACCTCATTCCCTATCACTCTGTCAAGTTTAAAGGCAATATCTCGAAATGTTTTCGAGATATCTTGCTTACAAGGTTAAAATGCCTGAGTAAACAAAGGGGCATAATTTTTGTCAAATTTAAAGTGCATCCTTGCGTAAACAATTTCTTCAAACGACATCCCTCCTAAACCACTGATCGGATTTTGACCAAACTTCACAGGAATGGTCCTTAGGTAGTCTCCTTTTACAGTTGTTCAAATGGTTCCGGTCCGTTGCACATATAGGTCACAGGAGCCAAAAATAGATTTTTTTTCACCGAAAACTTAAAAAATCTTCTTCTCTGAAACTGCAAGGCCCAGGTCTTTTATATTTGGTATGAAGCTTCATCTAGTGGACCCCTACCAAGTTTGTTCAAATTATAGTGCTGGGGCCAAAAATGCCCCCGCCTAGGGGCCCTTTGGATTTACATGGGCTTATATAGGGAAAGTCTTTAAAAATCTTCTTCCCTGAAACCGCAAGGCCAAAATCTTTGATATTGGGTATGAAGCTTCATCTAGCGGATCCCTACCAAGATTGTTCAAATTATAGTGCTGGGGCCAAAAATGCCCCCCCCCCCGACCCGGGGCCCTTTGGTTTTATATGGGCTTATATAGGGAAAATCTTTAAAAAATCTTCTTCTCTGAAACCGCAAGGCCCAGGTCTTTGATATTTGGTATGAAGCTTCATCTAGTGGACCCCTACCAAGATTGTTCAAATTATAGTGCTGGGGACAATAATGCCCCCGACCCGGGGCCTTTGGTTTTACATGGGCTTATATAGGGAAAATTTTTAAAAATCTTCTTCTCTGAAACTGCAAGGCCCAGGTGTTTGATATTTGGTATGAATCTTCATCTTGTGGACCACTACCAAGATTGTTCAAATTATAGCCCTGGGGCCATAAATACCCCCGATCCGGGGCCCTTTGGTTTTACATAGACTTATATAGGGAAATCTTTAAAAAATTCTTCTCTGAAACTGCAAGGCCCACGTCTTTGATATTTGGTATGGAGCTTCATCTAGTGGACTTCTACCAAGATTGTTCAAATTATAGCCCTCAGGCCACAAATGCCTCCGTCCCGGGGCTCTTTGGTTTTACATAGACTTATATTGAGATAATATTTGAAAATCTTCTTCTCTGAAACAGCAAGGCCCAGGTCTTTGATATTTGGTTTGAAACTTCATCTAGTAGACCTCTATCAAGATTGTTTAAATTATAGCCATGAGGCAAAAAATGCCCCCGCCCCGGGACCATTTGGTTTACATAGGCTTATGTAGGAAAAATCTTTAAAAATCTTCTTCTCTGAAACTGCAAGGCCCAGGTCTTTGATATTTGGTATGAAGCTTCATCTTGTGGACCTCTACCAAGATTGTTCAAATTATAGCCCTGGGACCAAAAATGCCCCCGCTCCGGGGCCCTTTGGTTTTACATAGACTTATATAGGGAAATCTTTAAAAATCTTCTTCTCTGAAACTGCAAGGCCCATGTCTTTGATATTTGGTATGGAGCTTCATGTAGTGGACTTCTACCAAGATTGTTCAAATTATAGCCCTCAGGCCACAAATGCCTCCGTCCCGGGGCTCTTTGGTTTTACATAGACTTATATTGAGATAATCTTTGAAAATCATCTGCTTCTCTGAAACAGCAAGGCCCTGGTCTTTGATATTTGGTGTGTAGCTTCATCTAGTAGACCTTTGCCAAGATTGTTCAAATTATAGCCTCTGTTGATATTTGGTATGAAGCTTCACCTTTTTATACCTCCCTCAACATTATACACATTATAACCCTAGGGTCAACAATGGCCCTCCCCGGGGCGCACTTGTTACTCTATGGATCAGGTGAGCGATCCAGGGCCATTATGGCCCTCTTGTTATAAAAATATACCAAAAGTTAAGTAGGTCATCTCAACATTAGTTCGAAACCGCCTGCAAAACTTTAAGAGTCTAGCCCGTGCCTTTCTTGAGATATTTCGCTGTCAAGCTTTTTCCTATGCCAGAATGCCTGAGTCCACAAAGGGGAATAATTTTGTCAGATTTGATAAAATTATACCAAAATTTAATCAGATTCATTCTAAACTGCCTGCGAAATTCCAAGAGCCTAGGCAATGTGGTACTTGAAATAGTGCCTAAGTCTTTAAAGGGACATAACTCTGCAACCAGACGTCAGACTGAAAAGAAAAATATACAGGTCAGCTAATTTTTCAACAGCAATCCACATATGAAATTTCAGAACTCTAGAATATACTGTTCCTTAGATACGAGGACGAGTCAATAAAAAACCAGCCTAACTTATTTCTGGGTGAGATCGATCTCTTCTTTTTCGATGTCCTCTAGAATGATACACGTGGGTCAAAGTTGTTCCAGTGCCATGAGCCCAGAACTGCAGAAGCCAGGGCCCTTGTCTCAAACCCAATCCCAAACTGCCGCCACGACTTCTGCGTTCGACCGGAAATGACGTCCACAGATATCCTTTTTCAAGTTTGGCAATAGGAACCAATCACTAGGAGCAAGAGTCCAGAGAATAGTCGGGGCACGGTATTAGCTCAGCATTCCATTGCAAATGAGCCCCTCCAAGCGAATTTGTTTCTTCGAGCATTCCGTCATGACAAGTTTAACTGCGCATGCCCAGCCATTTAGAGGGGCCAGGGATATGGCTTTCTGTCTGAAGGTTCCTCTTGATTCACTGCTTGTATGAGCGAGCAGCGAAGGTTTTGGCGTGACTGTGCGGATGCGCAGGCTCGCCCGAACCTTCGCTGCTCGCAAAGGCGATAAGTACCAAAATCGCTTGACGGGGCCCAATTAATGTTGCATTGTCCTGTTTTGGAGAGTTTACCTAGGCGTTTTCACGGATCGCAGTTCAAAGTTGCATAATATTCATCTGTTATTGTACTTTTCTTTGCTAGAAATTCCAACACAACAATGCATTGTGCGTCCAAAATACAGTTGCCATCACCTTGCCAGCAGAGGTTTGCGTTTTGAACTTCTTTGGCCTCGGAGACACCGGCCCTACCCACTGGCGGCTTTGATTTTTATTTCTGGCTTATAATAATGGACCCAGGTCTCGACTTGAAAGAAAATCATCTTCCTTTGACCTAAACCGCTTCAACAATGTGCTACATACTGATGCTCTGGTTGCCATTTGCTCGTCGCTGAAGGATTTTGGGACCAAACGGGCTTGCGCATACCCAAACGATCATGTAAAATTGTTGAAACGTTAACATGTGAGATGTGTAATGCATTTGCTATTTCTTTCACCTTAATTCGCGTATCAGGGTACACCAGAACCCGTACTTTGTTATCGCTGGCATCTGATGGGCGTCCAGACCTGGTTTCGTCTTCTTAAGACGTTCTACCGCGTTTGAATTCCCCAACCCAGAATTTAACATGAGACCCATACACATTGGTCAACTCGCAGTGCATTTCGTGACCTGTTTTCCATTTCAAATACAAGTACCGAATTACGGCACGGTATTCAACTTCTGACGAAAAACTTGCTTTTCGATCAAAAGCCATGTTTGACGTTCAATATCTTTTGAGTGAATGACACGATAAGGGTGCAATTTTGCCCTCATGCCTAACACATGTATTAAAAGAAGGCATTGTCTCGTTCGACTGGAAATGGGATAGGCTTTGCCCTCGTACGATACATCCTATAATGCGTGACGAATAAAGCAAACGCAATATGCCCCTACAACTTGTTCGAAGTTGAGGATATAAAACTATACTATGCAGTGGGATCTCAATTATTCGAACACAGATGATTCGTTTATCACTTCGCAAACACTCCTATACAAATACATTGCCACCTTTATCGCCGAAAAAAGGAAAATTTTATGATGAAAAATTGTGGTATTTTTCTTATTTCTGCTCAAAATACAGATTGTGGGCACTCGTTAGAACCGCTTCATCGAGGCGGTTCTAACGAGTACCCACAATCTATATTTTAGAGCAGAAATAAGAAAATAAGGTTTACCCCCGGAAACCCCAGTTTTACTATATAAAAGTGGGGTTCAAGGGGGGTCAAAATTATATAGGCGTGTTTTCGTGATGCATGGCTACGTCAAACTCTCACACCTCAGTCCCTAGAGACCTCGTATCATAGCTCCAGATGCTCATACATCAAGGATAATGCATACACACCTGGCAGTTTTCTGCCATTTTTCAAAGGAAGATAACTCTCGGGTCTTCCTTTTCGCTTTTCTTTAAACTCTGTCCACGGAAAAAGGGCCTACTCTTAAAGTAAAGAATTTGCTCTACAGGGCCATTCTTTTTCATTTAAGAGCTGACCACTATTGACATGTGAGACAAAAATACTTTTGCAGGATTTGCCTCCCCTGGAGGTGTACCCATTCCCCTACAGGATAATATTCAGGGCTGGGACGTTTTTTTCTGATTCCATCTTGGAATCATTGCGATTCTAAGGGGTTTTCATCACAAAAACACAGGTCTATATAATTTTGACTCCATTAATACCCACTTTTAAATAGTAAAACTGGGGTTTACAGGGGTATGCATTATTTTTTTTTGTATTCCGCTAAAAAAACACACACACATAGATTGTGGGTACACGTTAGAACCGCCTCGTCGAGGCGGTTCTAACGAGTTCCCATAATCTATGTTTCGATTAGAAATATGAAAAATTTCAGATTTTTTTGTCATTTGAAAACTCTAATTTTCATGTGGAAAACATTTCAATGTATTTGAATAGGGCGTGTTTTCGTAATGGAAAAGAAAATCGAAAGCATGGCTTGGCGCTATGATTTACCGCCAGTTGTTAGAATTATCACAATCTCGTAAAATTTCATGGTCATGAAAAACAACAATCAATGCAGCGAGCATGTTGGTCTGAATGTACATAATGAGAACATGTCTATACAAATAAATTGTAAAGTTTCCGCCGAAAAATCGAAAGTTTTAAGATGAAAGATTGCGATATTGTTCTTATTTCTTCTCAGAACATAGATTGTGGGGCCTCGGTGAGGCGGTTCTAACGAGTCCCTACAAAATATGTTTTTGGTAAAAATGAGAAAAATATTGTCTCCCCCTGTAAACCCAAGTTTTACTATATTAAAGTGGGGTTCAATGGGGGGGGGGGGGGTCAAAATTATACAGGTGTGTTCTCCTGATATATACGGACCTCCGTGACCTAATGGATATGAGCGCTGACTCTTAATCATTAGGTCACTAAATGCTGTGGTTCGAGTCTCGCTCGGGTGGAATGTGAGACGTCACGTTCTGCAACGGAAAGTCAGATGCTTTTTCTCCGCGTACTCCGTTTTTAGCCCACCTCTGATTCACGATCGGCTCGAAATAAGTGTAATATTCTTGCAAGGTTCGCAAAATCAAAATAACAATACATAATAGGTATATACAGCACCAGTCACATATAATCTCCGCCACCCTACTACGGGGATGTTGCCGGACCATAGGTCCGATCTCTCGATAACAAGACCAAACAGTCAGATGCTGCCTTCAACGTTGTCCGGCTTATATCCCAGTCTCTGCTGTATGTTGCTTGGCTCATTTATTTACTGAAATATTAACATATTTAAGGTGTGTGGTTTCGCTTTAAATGTCCGAACACCATTTTGACACGCCTGTCCTTCCACCGACCGCGGAAGAGCTGTTTCTGGTCATGGAGAAACTAGGTCTAGGAAAAGTGTGGTTTAATAACATTCTCGGCATGACCTTAATTGTTTAGGATGGGCCGTTACATTTATTATTCCTTGAGAAAATGCAAACACCCATCCATGCTATGGGTATGCAGCAGATTTGCACATAGACTACCAGGATATACTATCTAACATTATTTACATTATTTTACTTTATCATATGACGTCGCGTCTGAGAGTGTAATAACGCCATGTAATATTTTCGATAATCCACTAGTGGATTAAATATGCAAATTAGCTAGATACGTCCCGTAACGGTACATGTACGACGTCCTTAACGACGTCGCGTTTACTAACGGCGGAATATTGACTTTTGTAAACAATCAAAAAATTAAATGCAATTTAAATGTCATATGATAAATAGAATCTTGCAGTCGTGCTCATGTATTATTGAATTTATTAAACTCGTTGAGGAAAAAGGAATAAAATGCTCGGCAAAGCCTCGCATTTTATCCCTTTTCCTCAACTCGGTTAATAATTTCAATAATACATGAACACTCATGTAAGATCCTCTATGTAATTGTTAGTTTTCTGTACCAGTTAGAGTAGATGAAACCAAGGTTGTACAGTTCATCACGTGAACAAGTCCGTGAAATGAACACCCCCTAAACCCCACATTATATAAAGAAAACTGTGGTTTATGGGGTTTACCTTATTTTTCTTATTTCTGCTCCAAGACATAGGTTGTGGGTACTCGTTAGATTTTCGTCAGAAAAGTAGCCATTTTGGAGACGTGAAAAATGCACTATGCTGCAAGGGTGAGTTATCATAATGAAAAACAGTATACTACATGAATCCAGTTTACAAGCGCCACTCAAACAATATATTCCCTAGTCCTGTTTTCTCCTGTTTCTCAGTACTACGACTTTCATTGGTACCCCCAGTCGATTCTTTCCTGGCCTCAAAACGAAAGAAAAAAGGTGATGTCTTCATTACGAAAACACGCCTATACAAATACAGGGTATATTTTGCCGCCGGAAAAACAAAAAAATTAAGATGAAAAATTGCGATATTTTTCTTATTTCTGCTCAAAACATAGATTGTGGGCACTCGTTAGAACCGCCTCATCGAGGCGGTTCTGACGAATACCCACAATCAATGTTTTAAAGCAGAAATAAGAAAAATAAGGTTTACCCCTGTAAACCCCCAGTTTTACTATATAATAGTGGGGTTCAAGGGGGTCAAAATTATATAGGGGTGTTTTCGTGATGAATACTTCTGCTCTAAATATAGATTATGTGTGTTCGTTAGAACCGCCCTATTGAGGCAGTTCTTACGAGTGCCCATAATCTCCCATAATCTATGTTGTAGCAAAAGTTAGGAAAATAATGCATGCCCATGCAAACACGACATTTCTTATATAAGTGATGTTTACAGGGGCGTATTAACTTGATAAGGTAATGACAGACCCAGATCATGAGTGGCACTGGAATATTTGTTAAATACATGCAATTACCCTCGGGTACAGGCGCTGATGGTCCAAACTGCCCGAAAAGTGAAACTCCAGGAACCGGTTGTGATGGAACCAGCTGACCGGAACAGATCCCAAACAACAGTATTCCAACAGCAACGGCCAACATTCTTACAGAAACAAACCAACTACAATCCTTGCCAAAATTCCCTTATGATTTAAATCACGTTATTCTGGAGTTTTCCCGATGGTTTTCTCCGTGCCGGAGAGCGCAAATTGAATTTTTTCATCGTTTCCGGATTCGATGTCCAAAGGTAGGCGTGACTTAAGTTTTGGTACCGCCTTAAAGAGTTTAACGAGTAAAATGATGGATGAATAAAATTTTATCAAGCCTTATTGAGATCGCTTCCGTATATATATGTAAACTTAGAAGAGCTATTGGATCAAACTGTTCGGGCTTATCGGATATTCAGGTCGTATCCGCACCCCGAGGGGTTGTTTACATAAATATGGCTTACACTGTATATGATCGCTACGTGCAGTCTCGAGAAAATCTGTCATGAGGCCGCGGTCAAGTGTATAAAACTATTTTGGATAGGTAACATGACGCATGGCCGTTGACATGTGACAACTCTATACTCCCATTATGTCGTATAATGCAGTATGCAATACCTTTTAAGCTCGAGAAAAACCTGTATTTATGGTTCTCGACCAGGAAGACACAAATCGACTCTTCCATTGCTATATGTTGGACAAGTCCATTTGCCAGTCCTATTTTTCGTTTTTATTCTATTTTTGATGGCAAAAGTCTGTTAGCAAATGGTGCATGCCCCGATCAGATGCCGCCTTCTGTTTCTTGTTCTCAAATTGTGATAATCATGTTTTCCAATGGCGTGTCTCATTTATTACCGCCGCTGTGGTTCGAGCCTCGCCTCGCTCGGGTCATATGTGAGACGCCAAGTTCTGCAACGGAAGGTCAGGTGGTTTTTCTCCGGGTACTCCGGTTTTCGCCCACTTCTGATTAACGATCGGCTCGATATGAGTGAAACAATATTGAAATGGCCGTAAAACCAAAACCCTAAAACAACAACAACAACAACAAAAAAAAAAACATTTGGCGTTTTAACCATCGCCATGCTCTATATTTCAATGTGCTACACTCGTCCCCGCTGAGTTGCATGATTTCATTTTTTAACCATGTAATCAGAAGCAGAACAGAAAACAGTACAGATGTTAATCAAGATATATCCTGGTTCGGATGGTGATGGTTGATGCAACTGACATTTCGCAGTTCTAGGTTACTTCCAGAGTGCAGTCGATTGCTTCTAAAGGAAAAAAGGATCCTCACGAGCAAAGCAGACACCTATAGATTTGGGAGACAAAATGACGTGAGAATGGCCCTTATCGTTCCCTCGGCCAACCAATAAATATAGGGCTAAAAGCAAGACTTCTTGCATTAAGATATTTCAAGTCCCCTTTTTCGAGCAGTAAAGAGTCTGGGGAGAATGTGTTTATGCAAGGCTGATCTAAAGAGACTACGCGCATGAGTCTCTGCTGGTACCCTTTTCTCATGAGTTACATTACGATAACAGATCCGTGTGATATAGTGCATGTTTTCATACCTGAAAAAGGGTAATTCTATGATAAAATTTGTGACATTTTTCTTTATTTATATTTCAAACATAGGTTTTGGGTACTCGTTAGAACCAGCTCAATGAGGCGGTTCAAACGAGTACCCACAACCTATGTCTTGGGGTAGAAATAAGTAAACTGATGTTTACCCCCGTAAACCCGTTTTCTATATATAAAATGGGGTTTAGGGGGTCTTTATTTCACGGACTTGTTCACGTGATGGGCTAAATATTTTGGGAAGAGTTGGTTCCCTTAAAAACGTAGTAATTCACCTGCTTTTGAAGTTGATTCCTTTTCAATCGACCAAAGTTCTGCATGATGCTTCCACGCAGAGCTGAATCCGGCCCGCACACTAGTACTGGTAAACCGCTTAGAGGAGCTAAGCCTGTCCAGGAACTGCGGTGCGAGGCGGACCGTCCATGCTAATAAACCCTATTGGTTTCATTTGGCGACAGGGCTTGAGATGTCATTTCATCTCAATGTCGGGAAAAAGTCTCACAAAATTGGAAGCAACGTCTCCAAAATGACCTTTACAGTGTTGACGGGGACGTTAAACCTAAAATCAAACAAACAAACAAAACTAAGGACAAATCTCCATTAGCGCTGGAGTCCACGTGACTATCACTGATTAGGGGTAAACTTGTGTTTAGGTTATTAACAGTAAATAGTCTGATAAACCTTGACAGAAAATGCTCACAGTTCAATACCGAGAGCGCCATATTTTTTCAGATAAAATTGTACTGAATACTTTTTTATAATGAGGCGTTTTAACGAACAACATAGTTCTTACCGCTTTCTATTGACCACATGTACAAAACCAAGGACACGTTTTTTTTCTTTTTGTTTGTTTTTGTTTATAGCAGTGCTAGTCTTCTCCTTGTGACGTAAGGGCGCTGTGTAGAAGGTGAAATTTGGACTGGACTCGTGTACGAGGGATTGGCTTATCAATCGACCCAAAGAGCATTTGGACTGGGCTCATGAACGAGGTATTGGCTTATCAATCGACCCAAAGAACATTTGGACATGGCTCGTGTACGAGGTATTGGCTTATCAATCTACCCAAAGAACATTTGGACCTGGCTCATGATCGAGGTATTGGCTTATAAAACGGCCCAAAGAAAATTTGGCCTGCGCTCGTGTACGAGGTATTGGCTTATCAATCGACCATAAGTTTCTACGTACAGAAGCTTCCCGTCTGCTATTGTCCAACTGACTGTCCCTGGCCATATACAAAATCCAAGTGCCGCCGATAGTCGCCTCCATGTGACGTCAGAATGCAGTGTAAAAAAATCTAGACTGAACTCGTTTGTTTGTTTGTATTTGAGTTTCACGACCCAGTCAGCACTATTTAGTTCATTTCTGAGCCGGTCAGTTTACCTGCAAGCTTATATGTAAGCGGTTAACCAGTACAGTGCACATTCTTTCGCCAGAAACTGACAACTGCCCTTCTTGAATCAGCGGAAGGGAGGGAATGACCGTAGAAAATATTTCTTGACCAATCTCCACGAATGAATGTTGCCGACCCCGGCAGGTATTGAACCCGCGTCCTCCGGATCACCAGTCAGACGCGCATCCGACTGAGCTACCGAGGCCGGCTCTTGCACTTGGGCATTGGCTAACAGTGGATACCTAATCAGACGCCACATAAGGCGGTGTGTGATCTGGTCTACACTGCTTGCTTAAAGATACTGGAATTCATCACGAAAACACGCCTATATAATTTTGACCCCCTTGAATCCCACTTTTATATAGTAAACCTGGGGTTTCCGGGGGTATACCTTATTTTTCTTAATTCTGCTCTAAAATATAGATTGTGGGTACTCGTTAGAACCGCCTTGATCAGGCGGTTCTAACGAGTGCCCACAATCTATATTTTGAGCAGAAATAAGTAACATATCACAATTTTTCATCATAAAATTTTCATATTGTCGGCGATAAAGGTGGCAATGTATTTGTATAGGCGTGTTTGCGTAATGTTAAGGGTTCGAGTCACTCAGAGACAATCGACCAGTACTCTCAGTGCTTTGATTGAGAAATATTTTCATCTTTGGACAGTCACATAGAAAGATATTGTATTCAAATGTTGATGCTACAAGTAGAAATATTTGTTATGCAATATAATATTATTTAAGCATATTACTACATACAAAATCGCCCCCGCCCATAGGGGCTTGAAGAAATATATGGGCTGCATGATGCTTCCACGCAGAGCTGAATCCGGCCCGCACACTAGTACTGGTAAACCGTTTAGAGGATCTAAGCCTGTCCAGGAACCGCGGTGCGAGGCGGACCGTCCATGCTTATAAACCCTATTGGTTTCATTAGGCGACAGGGCTTGAGATGTCATTTCATCTCAATGTCGGGTAAAAGTCCCACAAAATTGGAAGCAACATCTCCAAAATGACCTTTACAGTGTTGACGGGGACGTTAAACCTCAAATCAAACAAACAAATCTACATACAAAAACGCTGTTTCCCTTATTACGACAACTGGTGTTAAACGAATCTTCATTACATAGACTTGTTATAGGTAACGGTCATGTCGGTACGATAACACACGGACGTGCCACAGTAGCATCTTTTATATCTGTATCAGAATTGTTACTGGTGACACATCAAATGACATTCATACATCAGGACCTGTGATATGCGATTAGCTACGCTATCCTCTGCACCTTGAACAGTCGATCGAATCGGGTCTCTAATGGTTCGAGGGATGAACGATCATTACAGATAAAATTTATTTACGCTCCAAATATAGAACCAGTACCCACATTCTATCTTTTAATACAAATAATGAAATTGCATATACCCACTAAAAACCCATTTTTCGTTTTATAAGGTGGGGTTACAAGGGGGTTATATGCACTGACGTGTTATCTTGATAACTGTAAGAAACAACAAGAAAACACTAGCAACATACAATATATTTTATAATATAAACGATTGTAAAGTACATGTATAATAACAAAATCCAAAATATCACAGTAGTACATATTACATATACATTTAAAAGTCATATTCATACCAGGGTTTTATATTGACAGAGACTGAAATCTGACAGATATTGTTCAGAATCAGAATCAAAATTGTTACTGGTGACACATTAAATGACATTCATACACCAGGACCTGTGATATAGGAAGTTAGCCCCTACCGCCCACCAAAGCGATCAACTTAGCTACCCTATCTGCACCTTCAGCAGTGGATATGATCGAATCGGGAAGGGCATTCCAATCTCTTATGGTTCGAGGGAAGAGCGGTTCTTTACGGTTAAAATTTATTTCTGCTCCGAAAATAGAATACGGGTGCTCGTTAGAACCGCCTCAACGAGGCGGTTCTAACGAGTGCCCACATTCTATGTTTTAATAAAAATAAGGAAAATTGCATATAATCCCTTAAACCCCATTTGTCGTTGTTATAAATTTGGGTTACAAGTGGGTTATATGAACTTACGTGTTACCTTGATAACTGTAAGAAACAACAAGAAAACACTAGCCACATACAATATTTTATAATATAAACCACTCGGTCAAAAAGGTATCTATACCACTTTCTCGGGTAAATTATAGTAGCCATCTGGTAGCCATTCCGCTAAAGGTGGCTGTAAACACACGAATCGGACGTTTAACTAAAAAGTGCATAAAAATGCATTTGCCCATACTATTCTGTTCAGGAGTAGTCTTCCAATATGTTGCGAGGAATTTGGCATTGCCCATGCGCAGATGATCTTTTTTTGTCTGAGATGAAAGATCATGTCCGTTGAACACAGAAACTCACTTTACCTTTCGATTAAATATAGCAATTTTCAAACTGTTGTTATTTCTATTCCTGTCATTCAATTTTTTGTAATTTCTTTAAAAAGCTCTTTGTTGCCAGCATTGGTGTTAAGCATGATTGAAAATAATACAGAAAATCCATGTATCATGTAACACTACCAACTGGGATTTTCTATGGAGTTTCCATCACGAAAACACGCCTATATAATTTTGACACCCTTGAACTCCGCCTTTATATAGTAAGACTGGGGTTTCCGGGGGTATACCTTATTTTTCTTATTTCTGCTCTAAAATATAGAGAAATAAGAAAAAATATCACAATTTTTCATCATAAAATTTTCATTTTTTCGTCGATAAAGGTGGCAATGTATTTGTATAGGCGTGTTTGCGTAATGAATTGAAAGCAGGATTTTGCACACACCTTCAAAGAATCCATTACGAAAACACGTCTATATAATTCCGATCCCCTTGAACCCCACTTTTATATTATAAAACTAAAATATAGATTGTGGGTACTCGTGAGAACCAGCGAGGCGGTTCTAACGTATACCCACAATCTATATTTTGAGCAGAAATAAGAAAAATATCACAATTTTTCATTTTAAAATTTTCGATTTTCAGCGTTAAAATGTTCAATGTATTTGTATAGGCGTGTTTTCATAATGCGGAGGCCCATACGTGACTGTCTTTTTCTCTTAGCAAAATGGAACTAAACTTCCAAACTTTTGTGAATTGACACACGAGGTATCAAACAGAAGCTACATGTATCATATTTAAGAAATCTTGTGCAAAGTGTAATTTTTATGGTGTTAAAACTTGGCGTTTTTCATTACTGCGAGATTGTCACAGTGACCCCTTGGGTGTTCAAAACAATAGCCTAGACTGGCGAGTTTACATAAACAAAAACAGATTGGGCTTTTGCATGGAAAAATAAATGTATATTTTTCATTTGTAGTAACTATGGTAACAGAAGTAATTTTATGTATAGGAACTTTTTTGACCGAGTATATACACATGTGGACACAAAAGCGTTCAAACTCCGATGAAGTACCTATCAATGAATCTCTTTGCATCAAGTTAGTTTGACAAGCAAATTTCAATTCACCAAAGTAGTCTAAAACTGGATCAAGAAATATATATACATTGATTGGTCTTATTGTGGCAAGTTCTTTTTTCCATTTTTAGATCTGACTGACACTCCAGATGTATTCTGATTGGGCAGTGCAAGGTATACAATGAAATATACATCACTTTGTGTTTTGAATTTATTTCTGTCTTGCAGTTGACTGACAGGATGTAAGGAAATATTGAACGAAACGTCAGATCAAAATGAAATGAAGCTCATCAAAGTTTGAACGGATTTGTGTCTACAGGTGTAATTATAAAATCTAAAACATCACCGCAGTGCATAATATATTCATTTAAAATAGTCATATTCATGTCAGGGTCACATCTTTATTGTTTATATTGAAAGGGACTGAAATCTGTCAGGTTTTTGTGCGTGAATATGGAAAAAATTATCTAGACCTGCTTACACATCTCTTGTTTCTAAATGCAGCCTTAAACACAAAATAACAGCAAAAACAACAATAAACCATAGCTGTTTAAGCAAGGGGGGTATTTCTTCTACAGCTGAAAAATCAAATATAAACAAGATGTGTTTGTGAAACACGAACATGTCCCCGGGCAAGGTCATTTTTTCAAAGTTGGTCACAGTTCAAAGTCAAGGTCACAGGTCAAGATTTTTGGTTTGAGTGGGAAGCCCTTGGCACAAGGAACTTCTACATGCCAAATATGAAGGCTCTATCTTAAACGGTTAAAAAGTTATGAACAATAATATTTTTTCTTTAAAGAAGGTCAAGGTCATAGGTAAAAAATGTTTGCATGAATGTAAAGCCCTTGTCACAAGGAATCTACATGCCAAGTATGAAGGCTCTATCTTAAACGAATCAAAAGTTATGATCAATTTTATTTGTTCTTTTAACTAGGTCAAGGTCATGGTAAAAATGCATGAATGTAAAGCTCTTATCACAAGGAACCTACACGCCAAATATGAAGGCTCTATCCCAAACGGTTCGAAAGTTATGACCAAAATGTTATTTTTTACTTTTAAGTAGGTCAAAGGTCAAGGTCACAGGTCAAAAAGTTTTGCATGAATGTAAAGCTCTTATCGCAAGGAACCTACATGCCAAATATGAAGGCTATATCCCAAACGGTTCGAAAGTTATGACCAAAATGTTATTTTTTACTTTTAAGTAGGTCAAAGGTCAAGGTCACAGGTCAAAAAGTTTTGCATAAATGTAAAGCTCTTGTTACAAGGAACCTACATGCCAAATATGAAAGCTGTATCTCAAACGGTTCAAAAGTTATGACCAATGTTAACCTTTTCTTTTATGTAGGTCAAAGGTCAAGGTTACAGGTCAAAAATTTTTGCATGAATGTAAAGCTTTTGTCACAAGGAACATACATGACAAACATGAAGGTTGTATCTCAAGCGGTTCATAAGGTATGACCAATGTTATTTTTTCTTTTTAGGAAGGTCCAAGGTCAATGTCACAGGTCAAATTATTTTGCATAAATGTGAAACACTTGTCACAAGGAACGTTCATGCCAAATATGAATACTCTATCCCCAACGGTTCAAAAGTTATGACCAACGTTAAAGTTGTCCACGTACAAACCAACAAACAAACAGTGCGAGGCGGACCGTCCATGCTAATAAACCCTATTGGTTTCATTGGGCGACAGGGCTTTAGATGTCATTTCATCTCAATGTCGGGTAAAAGTCCCACAAAATTGGAAGCAACGTCTCCAAAATGACCTTTACAGTGTTGACGGGGACGTTAAACCTCAAATCAAACAAACAAACAAAACAAACACACAGACAGGGCAAAAACAATATGTCCCCGCTATCGCTACCGGGTACATAAAAATCATATTTAGTCTTAAAACTAAACACTTTCCAATATAAAATATGTATTGTAAAAAAGGCAATGTTGATAAATGCTAAGAAATAGTTCTAGAATATAAAAAGTCGGTTACTTAAAAATGTTCCATCAGAGATATGTAAAGTAGGTAATCAAAAAATATAATGTACGTATATATACAGTCTGTCACTTTTTGTACAGGCTTTACTTGTTTAAAAATTAGCAACAGGTAAGCATGACATATCATTACGATAACACACCCGTACGACATAGTGCATTTTTTCACATCTCCAAAATGGCCATTTTTCTGATGAAAATCCGTGATATTTTTCTTATAAATACTGCAAACATAGGTTGTGGGTGCTCGTTAGAACCGCCTCATTGAGGCGGTTCTAACAAGTACCCACAACCTATGTCTTGGAGTAAAAATAAGAAAAATAATGTTTACCCCCGTAAACCCCAGTTTTCTTCATATAATGTGGGGTATAGGGGGGGTCTTCATTTCACGGACTTGTTCACGTGATGTTTTCCAGCATTTTATTTCAAAGGAGACAGCTCCCCTGGTTTTCTATTTGCAATCCTGTAAACTAGGCCCCTTAGAAAAAGGGATCTATTCCGAAAGCAAACATTTTGTTTTGTTAGAATAGAACCCTTTTTAGTAACTGGAGACAAATAAGGCATTTGGCAAGAACAGCAAAACGATTTTAAAAAGAACTGTCTCCCTGGAAAGTGTACCCAACTCCCTTAACCCATTGCATACTACTGGAATCTTCCATTGCTATGTTGGACAAGTCAATTTGCCATATAAGGGGTGTCAGGCCTATTTTTTCGTTTTTATTCCATTTTTGACAGAAAATTCTATTAGCAAATAGTGCAGTTCCAGATCAGGCACCGCGTGCCCAGATTAGACGCCGCGTTCTGATCTGGGCCTGCACTGTTTGCCAAGGTGCCCCTTTAGGGGTTTCCCCGCATGCAATGGGTTAAAACATGTTGTGCCGCTGTTTACATGACGTCATTTGATGATTACTGCCTGTTTCTAATGACTTATCATGTGATCGTGTCCTCAATTTTTATATAGGTACAAACTTGTCAGAGTTGTTGTTGTTGCCTTTTGTTCACTTCTATCGAGTAATATGTGCATTTTATGACATGATTCAAAGCCTACTGTATACAAAAAGTTAAGACTGGTTTTATTCCTCATTACAGTTTTTGGAAAGCCAGAACAGCCTTGCGTTACTGCTATGTCAAAGTCATAAAGTTTCATACTCAAGGAAGATTTTTAGGTTGTGGAATACTAGTGCTTAAGAAGAATGGGAAGTTAGTCCCCAGTTCTCACTAAAGTGATTAACTTAGCTTAAACTATCCGCTGCACTTTCAGCAGTGGATATGATCGTATCGGGAATGGCGTTCCAATCTGTTATAGTTCGGGGGAAGAACGATTCTTTATAGATGTCAGCTCTTGCAGTAGGGGTCTGAAACGTCAGTGAATGATGATTTCTACAGTGCCAAGCTGGGGGGGGGGGGGGGTCAACTGTTGGAATGCAGACCTTTGTATAAGAGTATGACCCTACTGTCCTTTCTCCTTTTCTTGAGAGACTCCCATCTTAATTTTCCTAGAATTCCAGTCATGCTCCCAGTTTCAAAGCAGTAATTAGGGCCCGGCAAATTTTTGCGGATTCCCTATAGAAGTCACCCTGTCCGCCTGTCTGTGCGTCCACATTTTTCATGTTTTCTTCTTAATAACTTACAAACCGTCAAACGCATCAACATTAAACTTTAAATATAAGGTCAGAATATCATTACAAGTTACGTAACTCTAGCTACAATACTCGCAGAGTTATTGCCCTTTGAAAAACTTAGAAATTCAGCTTTTTTCGCCTTGTTTTTCATCTTTATTTCAAAACCGCTATAGATATTCAAATGACACTTCCTGTACTTATTGACAGTTGCCCTATAGTAAAATCATGTCTGTCCGTCCGTCGGTCTGTTCATCATCATTGTTCATGTGTTTTTCTTAATAAACTTACAAACCTTCAAACGCATCAACTTGAATCTTTAAACGTTAGGTCACAACAACATTAAACAAATTCATGGCAAGTTACGTAACTCTAGCTACAATATTCTGAGAGTTATGACTCCGCAAATATTTGCGGGTGTCCTATAGTAGTCACCCTGTCTGTGCGTCTATCTGTCCGGCCACATTTTTTCATGTTTTTTCTTAACAACTTACAAACCGTCAAACGCATCATATTTTAACTTTAAATATAAGGTCACAATACCATTACACAATTTCATGGCAAGTTATGTAACTCTAGCTACAATACTCTCAGAGTCATTGCCCTTTGAAAAACTTAGAAATTCACCTTTTTTCGTCTTCCTTTTCTTCTTTATTTCAAAACCGCTATAGATATTCAAATGAAACTCTCTGTGGTTATTGGCTGTTGCCCTATAGCAAAACCCTGTCTGTCTGTCTGTTTGTACGTCCGTCCGTCCGTTCGTCCGTCCATCTGTATGTCTGTCTGTCTGTCTGTCATAAGTTTTCATGTTTTCTTAATGACTTACAAACCTTCAAACGCATCAACTTCAATCTTTAAATGTAAGGTCACAAATACATTACACACTTTCATGGCAAGTTACATAACTCTAGCTACAATACTCTGAGAGTTTTGGTCCCGCAAATTTTTGCGGGTGACCTATAGTAATCAGCCTATCTGTCCGTCCGTCCGTCTGTTCGTCCACATTTTTCATGTTTTTTCTTAATAACTTACAAAACGTCAAACGCATCAACTTTTAACTTTACATAAAAGTTCATAATATCATTACACAAGTTCATGGCAAGTAACGTAACTCTAGCTACAGTACTCGAAGAGTTATTGCCCTTTGAGAAAGTTAGAAATTCAGCTTTTTTTTTTTCGTCTTCTTTTTCATCTTTATTTCAAGACCGCTATATATATTCAAATGAAACTTTCTGTGGTTATTGAAAGTTGTCCTGTAGCAATACGCTGCCTGTCCGACCGTCTGTTTGTCTGTCTGTCTGTCTGCCTGTCATCATTTTTATGTTTGTTCTTAATCTTACAAACCTTCAAACGCATCAACTTCAATCTTTAAACGTACGGCCACAACAACAGTACACAATTTCATGCCAAGTCGCGTAACTCTAGCAACAATAGTCTGAGAGATATGGCCCCGCATTTTTTGCGGGTACCCTATAGTAATCATCCTGTCTGTCCGTCTGTCCGACCATCTATCCGTCCTCATGTTTATTCTTAATAACTCATAAACCGTCAAACGCATCAACTTTAAACTTTTGATATAAGATCATTATATCATTACACAAATTTCATGGCAAGTTATGTAATTCTAGCTACAACACTCTCAGAGTTATGGCTCTTTGAAAAACTTAAAAATTCAGCCTTTTTCGTATTCCTTTTTCATCTTTATTTCAAAACCGCTATAGATATTCAAATGAAACTACCTGTAGTTATTGACAGTTGCCCTATAGTAAAACCCTGTCTGTCCGTTTGTCTGTTTGTCCGGCTGTCTTTATGTCTGTCTGTCTGTCATCATTTTTCATGTTTTTACTTTATAACTTACAATCCTTCAAACGCATCAACTTCAATCTTTAAACGTAAGGCCACAATAACAATACACAATTTCATGGCAAGTTACGTAACTCTAGCTACAATACTCTGAGAGTTATGGCCCTTGGGCCCCCTTGAGGAAAAAAAAAAAAGAAAAAAAAAATTGCGGGTGCCCTATTGGACTCACTCTGTCTGTCCGTCCACATTTTTCATGTTTTTCCTTAATAGCTTACAAACCGTCAAACGCATCAACTTTAAGCTTTTAACATAAGATCATATCATTACACAATTTCATTGCAAAGTTACATAACTCTAGCTACAATACTCGCAAAGTTATTGCCCTTTGAAAAACTAAAAAAACTCAGCTTTTTTCGTCTTCTTTTTCATCTTTATTTCAACACCGCTATAGATATTCAAATGAATCCTGTAGTTATTGACAGTTGCCCTATAGTAAATCTGTATGTCCGTCTGTCTGTTTGTCTGTATGTCTGTCTGTCTGTCTGCGTTCGTCCGTCTCTCTGTCTGTCTGGCGTCACTTTTCATGCTTTTTCTTAATAACTTACAAACCTTCAAACGCACCAACTTTATACTTTAAATATAAGGTCATAATATTAGTTACGTAACTCTAGCTACAATACTCGCAAAGTTATTGCCCTTTGAAAACCTTAAAATTCAGCTTTATTCGTCTTCTTTTTCATATTAATTTCAAAACAGCTATAGATATTCAAATGAAACTTACTGTAGTTATTGACAGTTGCCCTCTAGTCTGTTCGTTTGTGTGTCTGTCTGATATCATTTTTCTTGTGTTTTTCTTAATAAACTTACAGACCTTCAAACACATCGACTTCAATCTTTAGACGTAAGGTCACAACAACATTACACAATTTCATGACAAGGTACGTAACTCTAGCTACAATTCTCTGAGAGTTATGGCCCTTGGGCCCCCTTGAGGAAAAAAAAAACCTTAAAAAAATTCAGCTTTTTGACTTTTGTTTTCATCTTCAAGCCTTTAAGTAACTTGATCACTCCCGCCGTTGACGCAACCATATTTCCTATGAAAAGGGTCAATATTCCAGTCAATGGAACCTCGTTGAAACGCATCATTGAGTTGACCAACTAGTTCTTTTCAGAGTCCGATTCAGCAACCCCGTTCGCCCCTCTTTTATCAAGGGGTGGGGTACTTTGTCTGTCTTTCTTCTGACTATTGATATATCTGTAGAAGTCTCTGGGATTTGCCTTTACATCCCGTACCAAGTTGTTCACATAAAAGCATGCTGATTTTGGATGTCATTCTTAATTCCTCGTCTCAAGTTTTCAAATTTTGCCCTGAGATTACCACTACCCAACCTTTTTGCCTTAGCATGAATCTTATTCCTTCTCCGAATCTTTCTTCTTATCTCTGGTGTGATCGAAGGAATCGAAGATGCAGACCTGCTAGTTTTGGAGGGGATATGATTTTCGGACAAAGTAGAAGTAAAACAAAGATCAGGAATCGATACAATTAACTTACTCCACGCATCAAAGACACCAAAGGGGAAAAAACACAAACATTAAGCGACCAGACCATAATGGAAACCTAAACAAAGGAAGGCCATAAGGACAGTTACTTTCCCACAAAATGGCCATATGGCCATCCAAAATAAAAGGACACAAGTGATACACACAGTAAGTAACAAACAACAACATAAATAAAACGCCACAGAAGAGCGGCTCTTCTGTGGCGATTTATTTATGTTGTTGTTTGTTCCTTACTGTGTGTATCACTTGTGTCTTTTAATTTTGGATGGACATATGGCCATTTTGTGGGAAAGTAACTGTCCTTATGGCGTTCCTTTGTTTAGGTTTCCATTATGGTCTGGTCGCTTAATGTTTGTATTTCTTTCCCTTTGGTGTCTTTTATGGGTGGAGTAAGTTAATTGTATCAATTCCTGATCTTTGTTTTGCTTCTACTTTGCAACGGTCAGTGGAAAGATTTCCACTGAGGGCTTAAATCGATTTTACGTGGCCACAACCCTCGCCCTTACTTCCGTCGCGATTTAGACAAATAATTTGTTCAGTCCGCATGAAGGCCTCCTAACTCATCAGTGCAACATCTCCGTGAACACAAAAAAATCAAAGAACCACAGAGGTGAGACAACGGTGAGGACTCGACAGCAAGAAACCACTGAAATGCTGGAGCAAAAGAAAACCAACAGTTAGACTCCGATGTCTTGAAAACTTGAATGAAAGAAGTTGTCAAATCAAGCTTCTCCTGGACAGACCGAGCATCTGAATAACCATTAAAGTATTTCTGGTTTGCAAATTTTAGCCTTTTTCATATAAGTACATCTTTCTACGAGGATTCTTTATAGGTGTTATGAAGAGTTCAGTTATCCGGAAACAAATCATGATCACTTAGTTTGTCTTGGAGACTGAATGAACAAGCGGGAGAAATAAAAACACCCATTTAACCCTCTACATCTACCCATTATCTGCTGCGAAGATAGCAGGCCTAGTCCAACTGTTGGACGACCCAGTGACGTAAGATGCAGGATAACTTCCCAACACACCAACCATTCCCGATGCCAAGAGAAAGAATGTATACAGGAGAATACACCAAATATTAAACCCGTGGCAATAAGAAAAGGAGTCAATATTAGAAACACGAGTCCACAGATAAAGTAATTTGAGAAACGAAAAGCCAAAGATATAAGGACCACGCCTTATAATAGCCAAATGTAAAAATCTACTTGGATAACGAAAAACAAAAGCTATCATGACCACGCATAAAACGGTTAGAGCAAAGATCTACCCGGGTAACACAAAGCAAACGCTGTCATAATCATGCCTAAACTATCGAACCTGGGAAGGGACATGTTGGTTTTATTTTCTAAATTGTCAGCACAAGATAATGTTCTCAAGATAATATGTGGTGTGTACAAGATATTCTCTTGTACAAACAACATATATCTTGTGCGCACAAGATAATGTCTTGTTGGCACAACTTATTATCTTGTTTGCACAGCATATTAACTTGTTCGCACACTATATCTTTTTCGCACAACCTATTAACTTGTTCGCACAACATAATATCTTGCTTGCACAACATAATATCTTCACCGCACAACATATTTTATTTTTCAAAAAAAGAAAGAAAGAAAAAAAAATAATTAGAAGTAAGAAAAAAATAAAACATATCTAGAGCGAACAACATATTGACGCTCATTGGCTAATTTCTCCATCAAAGAGTTTTCGAGTTATAAGGCAAATTGTGTAATAGTGAAATATAGGTAACAGTGACCTCGGTATATTTTTATGTCGATCATCGTTGCACACGGAACTTACAATCCAGGTATGACATTTCTCCGCATAGTATTCAAGGCAAAATCACCGAACCATAAAATATAGGTCAAGATAACTTAGATATACTTTGAGTTCAATCATCGGGCCTTATGGGCTAATGTCCTAGATATGGCATTTTTCCAATAATAGTCTTCAAGATATAAGGTAAAATTACTGGACCGTGAAATGTAGGTCTAATGTATAAACAGTTGTGCCTTTAACTTGTTAGCATAATGGAAAAGCATATAAAATATTACAAAGGTATCCTAGATTTTGACCCTAGCCCCCCTGCCCCGCCACCACAACCGCCACCAGGCATGAACCCAGTGGTGTGTTCTTGAAATAGTATTCAAGATAGAATGTAAAATTACTGAACCATGACATTTAGGTCACACTGATCTAGATACATTTTAGATCTATTATCAGTTGAAATATAGCTCTCACCCGACCTACAAATGTATGTTTTAAGTCAGCCATCGGAACTTATTATCCAGGTTTTGAAGTTTCTCCAGCAAATAAGGCAAAATAAGTGAACCATGAAATATAGGTCATACTGACATACAGATATATAAAGGTCAACCGTCCGGTCACAAGGAACTTAAATCCCAGGTTATGTCACTTATCGGGTCACATGGAGCTAACAATCCCGATATGACATTTCTCCAAATAGTATTTAAGATAAAAGGCAAAATCACTGAACCATGAAATATTCATAACGATGACCTAGATATATTTTGATGCCAAATCATCGGGTCATATGGACTAATGTCCTGGTAAGGCATTACTCAAAAAATAGTCTTCAAGATAAAATCACTGGACCGTGAAATGTAGATCTGCTGTATAATCAGTTGTGTCTTTAACTTGTTATCATAATGGAAAGGCATATTAAATATCACCAAGGTCACCTAGCTTTTGACCCTCCCCCCCTCCTCAACCACCATCACCACCATCAGGCATGAGCCCAGTGGTGAGTGTTCTTTTGGAATCTCAGAAGTTCTAATATGAATGCTCGGTGATGAGTGACTGTCTGTTGAGATATAAGCATTTGAAAAACTTCATCGTAGTAATACAAAGATATCCTAGATTTTGGCCCATAGCCCGACCCCCAGTAATGGACCCAGGGGTATGTTCTTTTTTAATCTTAGAAGACCCCCTCCAGGTAGCCAAGTTCCAAATATTAATGCTTTCTGATGAGTGAATGTCGAGTTTTAAGCATTTGAAAACAATATATAGCGCAGTGTGACGCTAACGGGAACGCAAAAGCAGACGACTAGCTCTCCTCGTACTTGTACAGGCGATTTGATTAAAGGAAAGATGAGATATGGCTGTGAACTAAAATCTATCAACTATTGTCAAGTTAAAATACTTCACGTTATGGTATCTTGTTATTCGATGAAAAAAAAAAAAAAAACGAAATCAAGCTGGAATATTTAACACCGGACAAGACTCTTACATGCCAATCCTAATGTATATGGATATTCCGGATTTATTTTCCTTCATTTTTGCAAAGGCGACAGTTTTAGTGCTTCTTCATTTATTTTCGGGACAAAGTTCGCAATCACTCCTTTAAGTTAGGGCCGCCTTAAATTGTATTAAAAACAACTTGTGAAATTTTATATTGCTGTATATAAAAAGTATTAAAACCCGAATCGGTGGATATTTCTAAACTTTAAGCATCTAGAAAATAGCTGTTGGATTTCAAAAATACGATAGGTTTTCCGACAAAAGTAAATTGTGACATTAAAATATCGGACAATAAATTATAGGTGATCTTAAATGTAAACTTTCTTGTCATCCTTCTAGTTACTGCGTGCATGCGCGTATGGGCTACTACTACTATTACTACTACTACTTCTACTACCACCTAATTCTATCAATCTATACTTATACTGCTATTAGTCATACTTGACATTACATACACTCCAGATTTGCAGGATGGAAGCAAACATAGAAATCGTGTAATTACGGCAGGAATCTTTAACCTTACCACGCGATGACTCTACGTGCACAAAAGGGGCTCCAGTTAACGCACAGATCCGAAGGACAACGCCCTTTATGACATTCCAGTTAACGCACCGATCTGAAGGACAATGCCATTTATGACATTCCTACCTATGAATAATTCCAGTGGAGCATGCTAGGACAACTGAAATGGTATCACCACAGCCGGGGATCAAGCCCGGGACCTCCAGCATCAGAAGCAAGTGCACTGGTCACTGAGCTATAACTCTGCGATATTAAAGACATATACAAGCATCCATAGTTCCATTAAGCTTGTATGCCAAATGTTTTTCAGAAATGAATTCCGAAAGCCTTTTAATAAGGCGTGGTGATGGTAAAGCCTACATGTAGTCTTTCATGTAATTATGACATAGGATCTCCGTGGACTTGTGGTTAACAGACCTGGGGCCAGCTGTTCAAAACCAACGATGTCATTAGTAAACGTACCGTAAAAACTTTGCTCATTTTCTACATGTCAAAGGTGTGTTAAAAATTGCTTCTCAGTAAACATACCACTGTATAAAATATTGCACCTATTAGAAAAATAAACATTTTGACCATTAGCGAGCTTTTTAAGTTAACGATGATTTTTTTATGTTTTTTTATCCGCATCTAACCAACGTTTTGTAAATTGGCAAGTGTTTCGGTGGGTGCAACTGGAATACTCTTGAAAAGACTTTCAACCTATGTGAGCTGTGCTAGCTAGCCACTAGTGTTTCTGTTACCCTAAAGATTAGTGACAGAGTTGACACTGAATAGCAGCAAGCTTCCCTTCCAGATGTTGATAGCCTTATGTCGACATATACAGAGGAGATAGATATTTCGAATATTAACGATAAAGTAGACGGTCATTTCTTTCCACAAGTGTCTGACTCCAGAGCTAGCTACACAAGGTTAAAGTTCCATTTTTCGTTTTCTTGACTGGCTTTAAACATTAATGAAAACTCAAAATTTAAGCATCGAAGCCAGGGGTAAACCTGCGTTTCCTATCTTCGCTAAATGGGCACATCCGTTTCAATTATAACGCAATACACAAGTACATAGTCATACTGAAACGATATCACCACAGCTAAGAAAATAAATCGCAATGTTTTCACCTGTCTTCCGGAGGCTTTTGAACATTCACCATCTTATACCATTACCAAATAGAAAAAAAGCGAATGCTCTTTTAAATGGTAAAGAAAGTCATATTATTTATAGAAATAAAGCAAAAACAAAACGCCATAAAATTCAAAGCAATTATATGAAATCTAATCCCTGTTCTCTTCGCTATGAGCCAAAATCAATGGGCACATCGTGTCCTATATGACTGAATGTACTTGTGTATTACACATGCACAGGAATGCTTGTGTAATACATGTAATGGGTCATACAGGACAGAAGGCGCCACTTTTGATTGGTTTTGAACATTCACCATATTTTATAAACACCAAATATGAAAAGGGAATGCTCATTATTATTTTTTTAAGTCATTTTATTTTTATTTTTGTACAGCTTTGGAGTATACATTTTCGCCACATTTTTAATGTAGTTTTGACCTAAAATCGTGTAACAATCAATAGGTTCATTCAGTTCATGTATAACGCTTTATACATATGTATTGTGCAATACACATGTATATGGTCGTACAGAAAAGAAAACAACACTTATGATTGTTTTTGAACATTCACCATAGTTTATCAACGCCAAATAACAAAAAAGTTAATGTCCACAGAAACGAAAACAGGGCCTAATCAAATCTTGGTAGCAATTTGGGAGAAAAATTGGGAACAAATTTCGATAGAAGTAAGGCGACTTAAACCCGGTCAACTGTAACTGAAGTAACGTATTCGAGGAAAGAAGGGACCTCCTACTTTAGTGGTAAATCCCGTCCTATGTCCAAAGTATGGGTTGAAACAAAGAATCAAATCGGGGAAGAAAAGTTTGTTGTTATTTATTGGCAATACTGGCAGTAATTTGGTACGTAACCCAATTCTGGCTTTGTAATAAATATTCTCGAAACGATGCATCGCGTTCACAATCCGTATATTGAACCCCCCTATGAACCCCACTTTATGTAGTGAAAACGAGGTAAACATTATTTTTCTTATTTTTGCTCTAATACATAGGATGTTGGTACTCGTTAAGATCGAAGTGGCGGTTCCCACGAGCACCCTTAACGTATATTTGGAGTTTATCACAAGTTTTCATCGGCAACAATAACGGTTTCTGGAGAACCGAGGTCAAACACACGGATGTATTATCGCAAGGAATGAGTTTTAGATTCTTGTTTGTGTTTGCTTGGTTTGAAGTTTAACGTCCCCGTCAACACTATATAGGTCATTTTGGAGACCCTGCTTCCAATTTTGTGGGACTTTTACCCGACATTGAGAATAAATGACATCACAAGCCCTGCCACCCAATACAACCAACAGGGTTTATAAGCATGGACGATCCGACTCACACCGTTTTGCCTGGGCTAGCTTAGATACTCTTAGCGGTTTGCCAGTACTCGTGTGCGGTCGGTTTCATGTCTGCGTGGAAGCATAAGGTAGCCCATATATTTCTTCAAGCCCCGATGGGCGGGGGCAAGTGAGATTGTTTAGAATTACGGTGTTAGTTTATACAGTGAGTGAGTATTTGAGTTTTACGTCCCACCAACAGCTAAGGTCATACGAAGACGGGACGTCGGTTAACAGACGCATCCGAAAGTCTGGAGAAGCCCGAGATCGATCTTGCGACCCCTGGTTTACAAGGCGAGTAGCGTAACCAGTACACCACGGAGGCTTCTACGCTAAGTTATTCAAAATTACGATAACATACCCGTGCGACATTTGCATTTTTTTCACATCTCCAAAATGGCTACTTTCTGTTGAAAATCCGTGATATTTTTTCTTATTTATACCGCAAACATAGGTTGTGGGTGCTCGATTGAGACGTCTCTTACGAGTAACCACAACCTATGTCTTAGAGCAGAAGTAAGAAAAATAACGTGTACCCCCGTTAACACCACTTTCCTCTGTAGAAAGTGGGGTTTGGGATGTGTTCATTTCACGGACTTGATCACGTGATGATATCGGCTGGGTCAAACAAAACGTACCTTTGAACATGTGCATACAGGGAAAACGAACCTCAACATATGTCTACCCGATCAAATAGTATACACACTTCTCGCTTTGGAAAATTGTGATCAAGGGGCATTCATATCTTGCACAGAAAAGATTCTGATCAGACCGGATTCCAGACTTCGCAATGTGCAAGTCTGAAAACAAATGTTCTTGTTTTACACAGACAATGTCATCATTCATGTTTCTAAAACAATTTGACACAGACAATATTATCATTCATGGCTCTAAGGAGTATTTCCTTTAAGGGTGAACCTCTTTTGATGAAAGGAAACGGAATATGTTTGAAAGAATCGTCTCAGCTGAATGTGTAGCCATTTCCCTTAACATGATATAATACCCCGAAAAGACATTGACAGATTAATGAAGACTGTGCTGTACAAAACATTATTAAATCTCCATTCGGTGGTTATTTCTAAATTTTGTCGACTAAAAGCATGTAGAAAATAAATGTTTTGATTTTAAAATACGATTGGTTTTCTGACTAAAGTAAATTGCGACATTAAAATATCTGACCATAAATTATATGTCGTCTTAAAATAAAGAACAATTGTAAACCTTATAAATCCTTCTAGTATGTACAAAACTCTGAGTAAAATTTTGGAAGTCTCTGCTTGCGGCGAGCGTGTACGTATGTGTGTGTGCTTCTACTACTTCCACCACCACTACTACTACTACCGCCACCGCATTCTATATTTATCTTCTTATGCTGCAATTGGCCATATTTGACATTACATACACTCCGGATTTGCAGGATGGAAGCCTACATAGAAATCGGGTTATTACGGTGGGGATCTTTAATCTTCACGATTGATGACTCCCCATGCACAAATTGGCCTCCAGTTAACCATCCGATTTGAAGGACAACGCCCTTACTTCCGTCGCGATTTAGACATTCCTTCCTCCATATAATTCCAATGCCGCATGTTAGAATACTGAAATGTTATCACCGCTGCCGGGGATCGAACCTGGGACCTCCAGCATCAGAAGCAAAAGCTCGATATTAAGGACATATACACGCAAGAGCTAAATCCATAGAAGTTACTTTAAGCTTGTATGCCAAAAACATTTCAAAAGTGAATTCTGATGCGGTGCGGTGATGGCAACGCCTACATGTAGTCGTGCATGTAATTATGACACAGGATCTCCGTGGACTTGTGGTTTTGAGACCAAACTAACGATGCCGTAGGGTAACGTATCGTTAAAACTTTGCTCATTTTCTGCATGTCAAATGTGTGTTAAAAATTTCTTTTCTGTATAAAATATTGCATTTATAAGAAAAGTTAACATTTTGACCATAAGCGAGATTCTCTGTCTCTGGTCGGGCCAATCAGAGTCTAACTGTTGGTTTTCTTTTGCTTCAGCATTTCAGTGGTTTCTTGCTGTGGAGTCCTCACCGTTGTTTCATCTCTGTGGTTGTTTCATTTTTGTTTTTTGTGTTCACAGAGATTTTGCACTGATCATTGCCTTCTCTTCTATCTTGTTAAGCTAACGATGATTTTTCATGTTTTTTTTTAATCCGCATCTTACCAAAGTTTTCTAGCTCGGTGCAAATGGAATATTCTTGAAAAGACTTTTAACTTATGTGAGCTATGCCAGCAACTAGTGTTTCTGTTGCCCAAAAGATTAGTGACAGAGTCGACACTGAATAGCAGCAAGCTTCCCTTCCAGATTTTGATAGCCTTATGTCGACCTATACAGAGGAGATAGATATTTCGAATATTAACGATTAAGTAGACGGTCATTTCTTTCCACAAGTGTCTGACTCCAGGGTCAGCTCCACAAGGTCCTAGTTCCCTTTTCTTTTTTTTGACTTTAATGAAAACTCAAAATTTAAGCATCGAAGCCAGGGGTAAACTCGCGCTTCCTATCTTCGCTAAATGGGCACATCCGTTTCAATTATAAGGTAATGTACATGTACATAGTCATACTGAAAAGATATCACCACAACTAAGAAAATAAAACGCAATGTATACACCCGGCTTCCGGAGGCTTTTGAACATTCACCATCTTTTATCAATACCAAATCGAAAAAAGTGAATGGTCTTTAAAATGGAAAAGTTGTATTATTTATAGAAATAAAGCAAAAGTAAAACTCATAAAAATTGAAAGCAATTAGTACAAACCCTCTTCTCTTCGCTAAAAGCAACAATCAATGGGCACATTATCGTGTCCTATATGACTAAATTTACTTGTGTATTACACATGCACATGAATGCTTGTGTAATACATATAATGGGTCATACAGGACAGAAGGCGCCACTTTTGATTGGTTTTGAACATTCACGATATTTTATAAACACCAAATATGAAAAGGGAATGCGGATTATTATTTTTTTAAAGTCGTTTTAATATTTTTTGTACAGCTTTGGAGTATACATTTTCGCCACATTTTTAATGTAGCTTTGACCTAAAATCGTGTAACAATCAATAGGCTCATTCAGTTCATGTATAACGCTTTATACATATGTATTGTGCAATACACATGTATATGGTCGTACAGAAAAGAAAGCAGCACTTATGATTGTTTTTGAACATTCACCATACTTTATCAACACCAAATACCAAAAAAGTGAATATCCACAGAAACGAAAACGGGGTCTAATTAAATTTTTGTATCAATTTGGGTAACATTTGGGAACAAATTTCGATAGAAGTTAGGCGACTTAAATCCGGTCAAGTGCAACTGAAGCAAGGTATTCGAGGAAAGAAGGGACCTCCTACTTTAGTGGTTAAACCCGCCCTATATCCAAAGTATGAGCTGTAAAAAAGAATCAAATCGGGGAAGAAAAGTTTGTTGTTATTTATTGGCAACACTGGCAGTAATTTGGTAGACGACAAAGACCCAATTCTGGCTCTGCCGTTACTTAATACATATTATCGAAACCATGCATCGCGTTCACAAGTCCGTATATTGAAATGCCCTATGAAAAGTAGAAGTGGAGGCAATGACCAGAAATCGATACAATTAACCCACAGCTCCCATCAGGGACACTTTAGGTTGTCAAAATGAGGAATACATTATTGTTCTTATTTTTTGCTCTAAGACGTAGCTTGTGGGTGCTCGTTATGACCGCCTCAAAGTGGCAGTTCCCAAAAGCATCCTAAACATATGTTTGGTGTTTATCACAAGTTTTCATTGTCAAAAATAACGGAGAAATGAGGGAATGCACTATATCACACGGATGTATTATCGCAATAAAAACGTTTGAGATTATTGTTTGTGTTTGTTTGGTTTACTTCAGTTTATACTAATTTATTTTAGTTCGATTGGGATGAAAGCTTCCAGCTTCTTGAATCGCTCTCGAACACTCATTCCGGGTGTTTTCATGCGCGCGCGAGAAAGAGGCAGTGGCTTTTACAACACTACTACTCATTTACATCTTAATGTCCCCGCCAACACTATATAGGTCATTTTTGACGCGCTGCTTCCAATTTTGGTGGGACTTTTACCCGACATTGAGAAGAAATGACATCTCAAGCCCTGTCACCCAAAGAAACCAAGAGGGTTTATAAGCATGGAAGGTCCGACTCGTACTGCCTTGGCAGACTTAGATCCTCTAAGCGGTTTACCAGTGCTCGTGTGCGGTCGGTTTCAGCTCTGCGTGGAAGCATCATGCAGCCCATATATTTCTTCAAGCCGCGATGGGAGGGGGCTAGTGATGTTGTTCAGAATGAGAATAACGTTGCTAGTTATACAAAATTACGATAACACACCCGTGTGACATATGCATTTTTTCACATCTCCAAAATGGCTACTTTTCTGATGAAAATCCGTGATATTTTTCCTTATTTTTACTGCAAACATAGGTTGTTGGATCTCGATTGAGACGTTCTAACGAGTAACCACAACCTATGTCTTGGAGCAGAAGTAAGAAAAATAATGTATACCCCGTAAACCCCACTTTTCTCTTTGTAAATTGTGGTTTAAGGGGTGTTCATTTCACGGACATGATCACGTGATGATATCGGCTGAGTCAAACAAAACGTACCTTTGAACATTTGCATACAGGGAAAACGAACCTCAACATGCGTCTACCCACTCAAATAGTATACAGACTTCTCGCTTTGGAAAATTGTGACCAAGGGGCATTCATATCTTGCACAGGAAAGATTCTGGTCAGACCCGATTCGAGACTTTGCAATGCGCACGTCTGAAAACAAATTTTCTTGCTTTACACTGACAATGTCATCATTCATGTTTCTAAATAATTTGACACAGACAATAGTATCATTCATGGCTCTAAGGATTGTTTCCTTTAAGGGTGAACCTCTTTTGATGAAAGGAAAAACGAAATATGTTTGAAAGAATTGTCTCAGTTGAATGTGTAGCCATTTCCCTTAACATGATATAATGAAGACTGTGTCAGTATTCAATGGAAAGAAGGAAAGCGAAGCTGAAGTTACAAAAAATAGTCACAAGGACAAATAATTGAAACCCTCACAGAAATAGTCTAATTGCAATAAAGTGCTTTAAGCCACGTCTAATATTTTCCTGTATATAGCACAGTCACATGCGCGCCTGAGTGTTGTTCTGGAGGATGAAAGTTCAACTCTCTCCTCCAAGAAAAAAAAATCCTTATTCTTTATGTTTAGTATCTATTTCTACTGATTTAAGAAGGACAGTTGTCTGTTGCTTGTGAATGTGAACAAGTCCTGGAAACTGCATAGAAGGTCAACACATTTCAGGAAAACATATTTTTGACAAACTGACCACCTCGACATGACCACAATTGCTTACTTGTTTATTAGGACTCTAAGGAACACAAACGAGCCAAACACTGTCAGTCCCAACAAAAAGTTACTTTAATAATGGATTTTATCATCGATATTTATCATACCTTTGCCTGAGTTAATTCAGAGTCTTTCACGTTTACACATGCACACAGAAACAGAGAGGAAATAATCTTTCTAATATGAGTCCTAGATGAAACTACTACTACTACTACTACTTCATCTACTACTTCTACTACCACTGGTGTTCCTCGGCCCCCGCCCATTGGGGCTTCAAGAAATAAATGGGCTGTATGATGCTTCCATGCAGAGCTGAATCCGACCGCACACGAGTACTGGTAAACCGCTTAGAAGATCTTAGCAAGCCCAGGCAAAACGGTGCGAGTCATGCTTATAAACCCCATCGGTTTCATTGGATGACAGGGCTTGAGGCGTCATTTCATCTCAATGTCGGGTAAAAGTCCCACAAAATTGGAAGCAACGTCTCCAAAATGACCTTTGTAGTGTTGACGCGGACGTTAAACATCAAATCAAACAAACAAAACCACTGATGCTCCCGCTGTTGCGTGCTGTTGTTCATGCGAAAAAAAGCCAATAGCATTCAGCAATGTACGTTTATCAACTGCACGTGCACAGGCAACATATATGGCTAGATACCTGACTTTTTGCAGTAAGCCATCCTGAAGTTCAACAAAGGTCCAGGCGAGACTGCGCATATGCAGAAGTTCACCTTAAGTCTTGCAGGTGACTATGCAATAGGGACTCATTTCTCATAAGCTATCTCAGTTAAATAAATAAATAAATGAGCCGCGTCTTAAGAAAAAGTGTTATGTATAATGAGTAAAGCCGTGATTGGCCAGAGCACCAATACGATCCAGTGTATTCCGGAACAAAGGCCAACAGAGCTATCTGGTTCTATAGATATATATTAATATACTGATCAATCTATATGACCGTGTAATCACTGACAGGGGAACCAGAAAGCTGGATATCTCGGGGCTTGACTCAACTAAATAAATAAATAAAAAGAAACTTACTGATTAATGAGTAAATAAATACATATACACATAAACAGATTTCCATAGAAATTTGGACAACATTCCAGCCAAAAAAGATATTCATTTTTTTTGTTTTGTTTTGCTTTGCTTCTTTTTTACTTTTGTTTCTCGTTTATGTAATCATTCCAACAGGTGCGTGCGGGTGTGTGTGTTACAAAGCATACGGAAGCTGGCATGTCGTCACCAGTCAACATTCTATTTGTTGGTTAGAACAAAGCTAGCAGCTGCAGAAATAAGGTTAGCAGCTGATTAGTTATGCGGTTACAGAAGCCGTTTGAACTGAAATGCGATTTGCAAGCAATTGTTTTTACACGATTCACAATAAAAAATAACTGCATTTTATCCCTCGCAAATATAAAGGACCTAACTGGACCTGCGACTCCATATCAAGGCGAAGGCCTAAAAGTTATCAGTAATGTTAACTATAATGGAAGGCTTAAGGGTAATCAGTAATGTAAAAAAGTAATTTAGAGCCTTAAGATCTCAGAAAAGTTAACTATAATGAAAGACCAAAATGTTTTCAGTAAAGTTAAACGTTATGGAAGCTCTAAACGTGACCAGAAGTGTTAACTATAAGATTTTCAGTTAACTATAATGTTAGTCCTAAAATTTATACGCAAAATGAACTGTAATGAAATGCTTAAGGCTATCTGTAAAGTTTACTGTAAATGAAGGCCTAAAGGTATTCAGAAAAAGGTTAAATATCACGAATGGTCTAAAAGTTATCAATAACATTAGCGGTAGTAGAAGGCATAAGGATTATCAGTAAAGATAACTGTTAGGCTTTAGGATTATCAGTACACTTACTTATAGTGGAAAACCTAAGGAGTTAGTATCAGATAAGGGCCATCAGTAGACTGTAGTAGAAGGAATAAACATTATCATTAGCAGAGTAAACTACAATGGAAGGCCGAAGGATTATCAGTAAAGATATATTTTGTTGTACGCTTAAGGATTATCAGCAAAATTAACTGTAATGGTAGGAAGTCATAAGGGTTTTCTGTAAAGTAATCGGTGGTGAAAAGACTAAGGGTTATCGGTAAAGTTGACTTTTATGGAAGACCTAATGGTTATAAGTTAACTGTTACGGACGACCTAAGGATTATCAGTAAAGTTAACTGTAATGAAAGGCTTAAGGGTTATCAGTAAACTTAACTGTAGTGGAAGGACTAAGGGTATCAGAAAAGTTTGCATTGGAAGGCCTAAAGGCTAACAGTTAAGTTAACTGTAAGAGAAGTCCTAAGGGTTTCTAGTAAAGCTTACTGTAGTGGAATAAGGGTTATCAGCAAAGTGAACTGTAGTGGTAGACCTAAAGGCCACTAAGTGAGATGCAGTTGAACACATAAGGGTCATTAATAAAGCAAGTAATGGAAAGCCTAAGAGTTATCAATAAAGAAAGCTGTTACTTGTCAATAACGTAAGATCTTACTGAAAGCAATAAGAGCAAACTAGAATCGATGAGCGGCAAAACGTACATGAGACCATTTGTGGACAGGTAAGATTATGGCCAGTCTGCACATTTGCAAAGTCTGATCAAAGCTCTGGACGATAATAGCCGACTCGGTTTTATCGAAAGTCTTCACGTTTTGCATGATCTTGCTTTAGATGTTGATTTTTTTAAACTGACAGTGAATTCACAGGCTATATTGAGGCACATACTAATCGGAGTCGTTGGTAAGTTCAAGGTTTTGCTGTTACCCTGCTAAAATAGTTGAACCGGTACCAAGCTACAGTCCTTTACCTGACGTTTGGCATTAAGAAAAGAATGCACTTTTGTAAACAACAAGGCAGATATAACTAGCAGTTTAGGCTCCACTTCTGGTGGAAACGCTTTTCTTCAACTGTGAAGTAAGCATGGAATGTTTCGAACACTGATAACACGTTTACAATGTTTGCTTCTGCGTCCAGGAAGTTCTTCACAGCTTCTGGTTACAAAGAGATGTGTCCCAGAGGACCTGTTGTCCTATATCGCTCACCTGAGTGCTGAGTGTTTATGGAGCCATTTGATTTCGGGGTGGGGTGGGTGGGGCGGGGTAGGTATTTTCATCAACTCAGCTAAATGCTTCTACCAATTTTCAGATCAAAGGCTGCAAAAGTTTCCGACAAAATACATACTTTTGACTTTTTTATCTATACTAAGTCTATGTGACCAAATTTGACCTTGGCATAAAATAGGTCAAAGTCATCCAAGAGTAATCATTTGAACAAATAATGATGGGCTAGGGGCCCCAATGCTACACACCAAGTTTCATGACTATCGGCTTATTGGTTCCGGAGAAGAAGCTTTTTTTTTAGTTTTTTTACCCTATATATAGGCATGGCAGCCATCTTGATCATGTGCACGAACAGTGGTTTCTGTGGAAAACAAGGTTTAATTTCTATATCTAAATGACCTTTGGCCAAGGTCAAGGAATGACCCTAACCTTGAATACTCCTGTAGTTTCATCCACTCATTTAGCTAACTGCATCTACCAATTACATATCACCGGCTGTAATAGTTTGAAAAATAAACTTCGTTTTGTCATTTTGCCGCACAAAAATCTATGTGACCAAATTTGACCTTGGCATAAAATAGGACAAAGGCATCCTAGGGCCATCATTTAAACAAATTATGATGGGTACGAGTCCCCAATGCCACAAACCACGTTTCATTACAGTCAGCCCAAAGAAGACGATTTTTATAGGTTTTTTTTAACTTATGTCGGCATGGCGGACATCTTGGTCATGTGACCAAACTCAAATTAATTATTTTTCATTTCCTTGTTCATTTAAACTTTCGTATGAAATTTCGTTACAAGCTGCCCAGTGGTTTCTGTGGAAAACAAGTTTTAATTTTCATATCTAAATGACCTTCGACCACGGTCAATGAATGACTTTGACCTTGAATACTCTGTAGTTGCATTCACTCGTTTAGCTTACTCATCTACCAATTTTCAGATCACAGGCTGCAATAGTTAAAAAAATCCTCAGTTTTTACTTTTTTCCAATAGAAAAGTCTATGTGACCAAATTTGACCTTAGTGTAAAATATGTCAAGGTCATTGGAGGGTCATAATTTGATCACACTATGATGGGCCTGAGTCCCCAGTGCTACATACCAAGTTTCATGACAATCGGCCCACTTGTTCCGGAGAAGATATTTGAAGGGTTTTTACCTTTTACCTTATTGTGTATGGCAGCCATCTTGGTCAAGCGACAAACTTTCGTTCCCCCATCACATGAGTGCTCCACGTGAAATTTGACTTCAATTGACCTGGTGGTTTCGGAGGGAGGAGAAGATGTTTGAAAATGTTGGCAGACAGACGAAAGACGGACCGACACGATTAATTATTACATGTTGTGTGCATTCATTAGAATCGCCTCTTGGAGGCGAACAACAAACCTTATGTCATAGAACATAAAAAGATATACCTTTATTATTCTTGTTAATGTTCTAGCTAAGGGATTAAACTAATAGAGATAAGATTACCTACCTTTGTGACGTCATAACGTCATGACAACGACGTAACGTCTTGAGTATGAATGTCTGCCATTGCATGTGTTAATAAAAAAGTGGTTAATGATTGAAATTTTCTTTCGTGTTTAACTTATCTTTAACAATTCTGACCTAGCGAACTACTCCTGTTTCGGACAAAATGTTCACGGCCAAATTGAAGTTCGCCTGTATCTGATTTATTAATTATTTTTTACATACCTGTCTCCCTTCTCTTAAAGGTAACGTACTTCCCACACTGGGAGCAGATGTTTTCCTGCAGAGAGAAGAAATTTGTGTGCGTTCTCTGTATGTGTGTTTGTGTGTGTGTGTGTGTGTGTGTGTGTGTGTGTGTGGCGGGTGTGAAGGGGGCGTAATTACTTCAAAATAAGAGTGATCTTTCTGTCCATCGTATGATTAGTAAAAACTCGGAACCATACTTTTGTTTCATCTGATCGGATAGGGATGTTCCTTTTACATTCTACTGCAAGATGCTACCAAAGCAAACTACACATATTAGGTAATTTGACAACTGAGAGTTCAAAATGCTATTTATGTGATGTCCTTGTTAAAGAAACCCAAAATGATTTAAACCAACTGCCATACAGAGCAAAAAAAAAAAAAATAATAATAATAAAAAAAATGGAAATTTATAAAATCTGTCATCTCAGGCTAAGTAATTTGAAACAGGCATGTCAGTTGGTTACTTACTTACTGATGACGTCATGTAACCAGTGGTGAACATACCAGCAGGCACGCATTGCTAGGACAACGTCAAATCAGCGTCGGTGCAACTTCGTTGCAAATACGTCACGACGTTGCACCAATGTTGATGTGACGTCACAATTACGTCATGTGCCTGCTGGAATGGCTTTTTGCAATGAATCAAATCTTGGAACAAACAGATGATTTTAGTAATTAACAGATTTGCGAACAACAAAACTGCAGATCATCCTGCGTATCCCTGGTCATCACCTTTCCTAGCAGGCACACGTCGTTCGGGCAACGTCAAATCAACATGGGTGCAACGCACCGACGTAGATGTGACTTGCATAAACGTCATGACAATGCACCGACATCGATGTGACATCACAATTACGTCACGTGCTTGCTGGATTGTGATCGCTTCCACTATTTTTGTTTCAAACTGATTTCATCAAAACTTCTTAAGATAAACAAACTGTTTGATGGAACAGGACGGAAGGATGGACGGTGAATGAAAAACCACTGACATTAATTGACTGACATATATGAAGACTAGACCCTGTTATCATCATCATTATCATCATCATCTACAACATTTCTTTTGCAGCAACACGGGAATAATACTTCTCTGACCCTTCTCACAAATCTTCTTAAACGTCCTTCTTTCTTTTCCTCGACTTCTTCAACCGGTGCTGGTGATGGATGCTCTTGCCTCTCCACATGCCTCTGTCTTCTCAATTCTTCATTCCTTCTTCTAACTGAACTAACTCGTGGTCTGTATGGTTGTTGTTGCTCCACGGTAAAGGTTGGTGCTGCTGCTCTTCTTGGTGTAGGGTTCTCCTTGACAACCCAGGACAAATCCAATCTAAGATCCTCGTTCTTCACTCCAGCAGTATCTCCTCTGGATTCTAAATAATCGGTAAGGCCCTGTTGTCGGTACCCCTCATAGTAGGAGAAGCTCGACAGAGATTGCCAGTCACCGAAGGGGTGATAACCATCAGAGGTTTCATGTTCTCTGTCATATAAGCTCTCACTACTATCGGGGTGTGTGAGGAGATACTGGGTGTGTCGTCTCAAATCTTCATCATCCGTATCATCTTCGATGAACTCTATGTCTGGCTTCTTTGTTGCAACATGGATCAGGCGGAGGTTTTTCTTGGCGACAGATGGTGATGTTCTATCCGTTCTTTCGTCATCGGCATCATAGTCCAAGAGCGCTGCTCTATCATACATGTTTTCCGTGTATGTAATTGTAGTGAAGGATTTCATGTCTGGATTGAGTTTGTAGATAAGTCTTCTCCCATGTGTCGTGTAAATATGATGACCCTCCGGTATTTCGTCATAAGGTCGTTCTCTAAAATCGATTTCAGAATCCGTGGGCTCTGGGTCAAAGTCGCTTGTGTAATCATCTATAGCAGGGCTAGAACTATCTCTTGTTACAGACACATCAGCAGATTCAGTATCACTATCTGGCTGAAATGTGTCTCGGGCAGGTGGTACTCGGCGTCTGTACGGTTTCTGGGAGCTGATCATGTTGTTTATCAGCTCGTCTGTCTTGCTGCACCAGGAAACTGTATCTACGTCAGACAAATCGCTCCGTGTTGTTGCCATGTCTACGTTTGGGCCTTGATTGTTGATAGGACTATCGGGCGGGGTTCCCCATGCAAGTCTGGGTTTTGGTCGATCACTAGTCTTTGGCTTTACCTCGGTGTGGTCCGCAAAGCCAGAATCCAGTGACGTGCCTGAAATAAACGTCAAGATAGAGTAATGTTTCAATTTGGGCATTAAACAGTGCAACAATGCTTTTCTGAAGTTATATGGTGATAAATTCGTTCACAAGTTCTTCGAAAAAGGAACTACCCTGCAACCGCATGCAGTTGATTCAACGTTGTGTCACTGATGGCTGATACTATTTTGACCGGCGCATGACAAAATCTACAATAAGACCTGTGTGACCAGCTAAGAATCAGATCAGCCTGCGCATCCGCTGTCGCATGAGCTTTCTATAGACTCAGGACTAGTCATAGGGCAACAAGAGAATGCTCCGAACAAGCTGACCTGACAGGCCAGCTGAACTGAGACTTGGACCATAGCACGGGTCTTATTGAAGGTTTTTTTACATGCGCCGGCTCTCTTGTGTAACCTGTAATGTCTTATCGCTTTTACCCTGGATTGTGATCTGTGATGGTGGCTCATTCTACCCAGCAGGCACTCATCGTTGAACTAACATTGAAACAACGTTGAAAACGTTGTTTCAACGTTAGTTCAACGCTGCGTCAACGTTTTGTGCCTGCAGGGTAAGCATCGTTTTCTTTCTTATGTTTTCTACATATATATGCCAATATCTTTTACCTACTAACTGTACAAGTAACATTCCTGTGCACGCGCCTCTGTGAAATAACTCCATTTATGCCTGCCAATATCTTTGGCCGACTAACTGTACAAGTACAAGTAACATTCCTGTGCACATGCCTCTGTGAAATAAATCCATTTATCACAATAACACACCCGTTTGAAATAATGCATTCTTTCCTATCTCCAAAATGTCTGCATTTTCGATGAATATTTGTGAGATTTTCCTCATATACAATCCAAACATAGGTTGTGAGTACCCGCAACCTATGTTTGGAGCAGAAATAAGCAAAATAAACTATACCCCTGTAAACCCCAGTTTTCTCTTTATAGAACGGGGTTTAGAGGGGTGTTCATTTCATGAACATGTTTACGTGATGATACCCTTGAATAAAACAAAAACAAAAACAATAGCAATTGCAGAGAAAAGTAGGATTTACAAAGGGTATACTTTCCCAAAAATCATAGAACCCGTTAGATACTCGTTAGATACTCGATAGAACCGCCTCAATAAGACGGGTATACTCGATCTATGTTTGTAGCTGTCACAAAAATATTCATCTGAACATTATAGAGAATTCTAGAACTCGGGAGCTTAAGAGCAGAGAAAAGTAGGATTTACAAAGGGTATACTTTCCCAAAATCATAGAACCCGTTAGATACTCGTTAGAACCGCCTCAATAATACGAGTATACGCGGTCTATGTTTGTAGCAGAAATAAGATAAATGTCACAAAAATATTCATCACGAAAACACGCCTATATAATTTTGACCCCTTTGAACCCCACTTTTATATAGTAAAACTGGGGTTTCCGTGGGGTATACCTTATTTTTCTTATTTCTGCTCTAAAATATAGATTGTGGGTACTCGTAAGAACCGCCTCGATGAGGCGGTTCTAACGAGTACCTACAATCTATATTTTGAGCAGAAATAAGAAAAATATCACAATTTTTCATCTTAAAATTTTCATTTTTCGGCGATAAAGGTGGCAATGTATTTGTATAGGCGTGTTTGCGTAATGCATCTGAAAATTATAGAGAATTCTAGAACTCAGGAGTTTAAGACCAGGCGTTATAGGAAGAAAAACATATTATATATAAAAACCTGTTGTTTGTCATTAACAAACAACAAAGGTGTAATTCAGCCTGCGCATTCGCAATCAGATCGGCACCTTTGTGGTCGCTTCATGAAACGAACAATACCTCTAGTTCATATGTATAAAAAATCAAAAGTCTCCCCAGTCTGTTTGTGTATTACCAGGACGAATCCCAGAGATATGTACATGCAGCGAAACTCCGCTGTTAAGACCACAAAAAAATTAAGTTTAATTCAGCTTTAAAAACCCGTTTTAGAAGGTTGCAGTTATTCTTTCTTTGTGGTTTCTGGATACAGTGTCATCTAGTCAAAGACCACCTTTGGGGACTGTTCAAAAGTGGTCTTAAAGACCACTTTTGAACAGTCCCCAAAGGTGGTCTTAATATAGGAATTTTACTGTATCTGCCTTAATTTGAAACATTTTTGCAGCCATTAGTGACTTACTTTGGCGACTGCTGGCCTCCAGTCCGGATCTACTCTGCACCAAGATGGCTTGGGACTTCTTGGTATGATCTTCAGCGTTGAAAACTGCATTTCTGGTTGTCTCTTTGCGAGCTGTTTCCACTGCTGCCCAGCTATTTCTCGGTTGTTGACGAATTTTCTTTACGGGTGTTTGTTTGACATCTACGGCAACACCAGCAATCAACGAGGTACCTGAAATACAGAAGAGTGTCGCCGAAGCTATTCTAAAGCATACACATTGAACCTCCTTTAGGTGCTTAGCCAGAACACATTGTCCTGCTGTATAAATTAATTTTGCCACACCCATTTCTGACTATCAGCCAACGAAATAGTACAGCCCGTCAATGGTTGGCGATAAGGCCAATTTTGGTAAGTGCTCAAGAATCAAGCCGACTTTTTATCGAGGAGTGGTCAGTTCTATGTTCTTTAGAAAATCTCTGTTTTTCTTTGGTTGCGCGCCGAGCATAGCTGCAAGGGCTGGTTAGTTAATATACTGTATTCAAATTTGCAAACTTAATGACAAACAGTGTAGATGACAAAAACAAGATTTCATAACAAAGTCAGGCAGGTACCTTAACTGACCCCAACCCCCTCCCAAGTTAACACTAGGTGTCCTAGTCTCTTCTTTCTATTACTTACAAACCGGCTATCTAAAAATCGCGATCCGGTCGTAAACTGTGACTCTTTTTACTGTCCTTTTCGGCATGCTTCCTTGGTTCCGCCCCCGGCCCTCGGGTCTTGAAGAAATAGATGGGCTGCATGATGCTTCCACGCAGACCTGAAACCGACCGCATACGAGTACTGTTAAACCACTTAGAGGATCTAAGCCTACCCAGGCAAAGCGGTGTGAGACAGACCGTCCATGCTTATAAGCCCTATTTGTTTCATTGGGCGACATGGCTTGAGATATCATTTCACCTCAATGCCGGGTAAAAGTCACACAAAATTGGAAGCAACGTCTCCAAAAATGACCTATACAGTGTTGACGGGGACGTTAAGCCTCAAATCAAACAAAACAAAACATTTCCTCAGTACGACATGTACTCAACATTAACTCTTTCTAGTCACAAAAGAAGACTTTTCATTGCTCTTAAAGGAACTCATTTTTTATTTTTATTTGTCAAGATGTTTAGTAAAGTAAATGTACCCCGCCAGTACACAACCTCAACTCAGCGTTGAATAAGCCTTGAAACGACGTTTTCAGCGTCAGTCTTGAGGTTGTTTCAGGACTCAGTGCGGGCTTGGGTTATCATTATCAGAACTTTATAAAAGCAACTAGCATCTCTCTCTCTCTCTCTCTCTCTCTCTCTCTCTCTCTCTCTCTCTCTCTCTCTCTCTCTCTCTCTCTCTCTCTCTCTCTCTCTCTCTCTCTCTCTCTCTCTCTCTCTCTCTTGCGCACTATCTCTGCCACAGGAGATGACATTTAGAAAAGTACTCTTGCTTGCTGTCAGATCCGGATTTTATCGGTCGATTTTTTTTCAATCGACCCAAAGTTATAAAGGACAGAAACTAAATCAGTGCTGTTGTCCACGTGACTATCACTGATTTAAGGCAAACAAGGTTATGGTTATTCTTAGAAAATAGTCACCCTATATTTATCTACGTTACATGCAGGTTAGAGTGTTGTATTTGGTAAAACCTGTATACCCAGATCAGACGCCGCTAAATAGGTGTCTGCTCAGTCGGCTGCTCAGGGTCTACATTGCTTGCTTAAAATGCTAGTATTTAAGGTATAGTTTCAGTTCAAGTCATTGCTGTCAATTTAATGATATATTCTTTTTTTTTTCAATAATCGAAAGGGTGTACGATTTTGATGATTGATAACAGTAAAAACAGCCCTGATATTTCATTATGGAATTGTCTCAAAAGTTTGCAATAGTTGGAAGTATATGCCTATGTATGTTTCAAATAGATGACAGTATTCCTACTTGTACACTTTCAAATTATCGCTTTTGACGCCAATGTTTGTTACTGCGCAGCACTCTGACCTCATAGTGGAACAGATAACACAGCCAAAGTTGCTAAGCAGAAAAGCTCTTCATTGCTAAAGTCCTTGTGACTTTCACTGACTTGTCGGAATATTTTTATACAAAATAGCCACAGTGAGGTCAGAGTGTTGCGTTAGGGGTTGTCTTGGAATCATATGTTGGGCTTGGCAGAGAGTGTAAGTCCAGACTCTGGGTCTACACTATTTTCCAAGCCCAAAATATGATTCCGGCAGTCTGATCAAGATCTACACTATTTGCGTGAAAACCGGAATGTTAGGGCAAAATAAGACAGTTTAATTCAAAGTCCAGGACTATTTCTCGGACCTACACTCGGAGACAATCGACCCACCAGTACTCTCGGTGCTTTTATTATGATATCTTTTGTACTTCACAATTTGCATGCAATTGTTTGGAATAAATATTGTTTAAACCAAACAGTGTAGATCCTGACTCGATGACTTCTTGAAAGAAGCCATCTGATCAGGATCTACACTGTTTTCATCCTGCAAACTGTGTAATACCAGATCAGAGGGCTTATCTGGATCTACACTGTTTGCTAAAGTAGGAATATTTAAGAAGTTCAGTAAGACAAGGGTTAACCCAAACCAGCGGCACTGTTTCCATCCCACCTCTGCCACGAATGTAGTGTGTACCGGGTTGTCCACGAAGTCAAGCAACAGGTACTAACCGCACTCTTCGTTGCTTAACTTCATGAAAAAGCCAACCACTCTAGCCGCGTCGCTAAAACAGTCGGCTCCTACAGCAAAATAGAGGTGGAGGCAGTGATCAGGCTCTAGAAGTGGTTTTTATCCATAATCGTTAAATTTCGATTTTCCGAAATGCATGTTGTCAGCCTGACAAAAGTTTATATTCATCGAATTGGTCTTAATACCGTTGAATAGGCCACACAATGCGAAAATAACAGTAACACAACAACAACAAAAACGACTTACTCTGCTTGCTGTTGCAATCTAATACTGATCTACCCTTCGTCTTTGGGCGAACGCCCTTATCGGAATCCCCAGTTTGGGGCTTTGTTTGTCCCTTGTTTGCGGTTTCTTCGATACCGGAGTCAAATGATGAACCTGAAATACAAAACCACACCGAGGCTATATCATGGACTTTTATTTCCTATTATTATAACATAACCAACATATAAGAGCGTTTCGTGCGTTATGTCCTTAGGTAATGATCTCCGACCTAAGACCTTTCCTAGGGTACTACCGTTGGACAGTGATCTCCGGCCTAAGAGCGTTCCTATGGTTCTATCGTTAGACAGTATCTCCACCCTCAGAGCGTTCCTAGGGTTCTATCGTTAAACAGTGATCTCCGGCCTAAGAGCGTTCCTATGGCTATATCGTTAGACTGTGATCTCCGGCCTAAGGGCGTTTCTAGGGTTCTGTCGTTAGACAGAAATCTCCAGCCTTAGAGCGTTCCTAGGGTTCTAACGTTAGACAGTGATCTCCGGCCTCAGAGCGTTCCTAGGGTTCTGTCATTAGACAGTGATCTCCGGCCTAAGAGCGTTCCTAGGGTTCTATCTTAAGACAGTGATCTCCGGCCTAAGAGCGTTCCTAGGGTTTTATCGTTAGACAGTGATCTCCGGCCTAAGAGCGTTTCCTGGGTTCTGTCGTTAGACAGTGATCTCCGACCTAAGAGCATCTCTAGGGTTCTGTCGTTAGACAGTGATCTCCGGCCTAAGAGCGTTCCTAGGGTTCTGTCGTTAGACAGTTATCTCCGGCCTAAAAGCGTTCCTATGGTTCTGTCGTTAGAGAGTGATCTCCGGCCTAAGAGCGTCCCTAGGGTTCTGTCGTCAGACAGTGATCTCCGGCCTAAGAGCGTTCCTAGGGTTCTATCATTAGACAGTGATCTCCGGCCTAAGACCGTGTCTAGGTTTCTATCATAAGACCGTGATCTCAGGCCTAAGAGCGTTCCTAGGAGTCTATCGTTAGACAGTGATCTCCGGCCTAAGAGCGTTCCTATGGTTCTATCGTTAGACAGTATCTCCACCCTCAGAGCGTTCCTAGGGTTCCATCGTTAGACTGATCTCCGGCCTAAGAGCGTTCCTATGGCTCTATCGTTAGACTGTGATCTCCGGCCTAAGAGCGTTTCTAGGGTTCTGTCGTTAGACAGAAATCTCCAGCCTTAGAGCGTCCCTAGGGTTCTAACGTTAGACAGTGATCTCCGGCCTCAGAGCGTTCCTAGGGTTCTGTCGTTAGACAGTGATCTCCGGCCTAAGAGCGTTCCTAGGGTTATATCTTAAGACAGTGATCTCCGGCCTAAGAACGTTCCTAGGGTTTTATCGTTAGACAGTGATCTCCGGCCTAAGAGCGTTTCTAGGGTTCTGTCGTTAGACAGTGATCTCCGACCTAAGAGCATCTCTAAGGTTCTGTCGTTAGACAGTGATCTCCGGCCTAAGAGCGTTCCTAGGGTTCTGTCGTTAGACAGTTATCTCCGGCCTAAAAGCGTTCCTAGGGTTCTGTCGTTAGAGAGTGATCTCCGGCCTAAAAGCGTCCCTAGGGTTAGGTCGTCAGACAGTGATCTACGGCCTAAGAGCGTTCCTAGGGTTCTATCATTAGACAGTGATCTCCGGCCTAAGACCGTGTCTAGGTTTCTATCATAAGACCGTGATCTCAGGCCTAAGAGCGTTCCTAGGGGTCTATCGTTAGACAGTGATCTCCGGCCTAAGAGCGTTCCTATGGTTCTCTCGTTAGACAGTGATCTTCGGCTAGGGTTCCATCGTTAGACAGTGGTCTCATGCCTAAGGGCGTTCCTAGGGGTCTATCGTTAGACAGTGATCTTCGGCCTTAGAGCGTTCCTAGGGTTCTATCATTAGACAGTGATCTCCGGCCTAAGAGCGTTCCTAGGGTTCTAACATTAGACAGTGATCTCTGGCCTAAGAGCGTTCCTAGAGTTCTATCGTTAGACAGTAATCGCCGGCCTAAGAGCGTTCCTAGGGTTCTATCGTTAGACATTGATCTCCAGTAGACACTCGGCCTTGATTTAACGTTAACGTTAACGTTATGGACAGCAATTGTTGAGCAATATCGCGCTGGAGTTGTTCTATCAGAAGAGAGTGATCCCCAGTGATATTAATACCGTTGAATAGGCCACATAATTAAAAAAATAAAAATAAAAAATAAAATGGCTTACTTTGCTGGCTGTTGCATTCTAATCTCGATCTACTCTGTACTAATATGAGCTGGCCCTTCGACGTCTTGGGACGAGCGCCCTTATCGGAATCCCGAGTTTGGGGCTTTGTTTGTCCCTTGTTAGAGGTGTCTTCGATAGCAGAGTCAAATGGTGTACCTGAAATACAAGGCCACACTGAGACTTTATCATGAACTTTTATTTCCTATTATTATAACATAACCAACATACAAGTGCGTTTCTTGGGTCATGTCGTTAGACAGTGATCTCAAGCCTAAGAGCGTTCCTAGGGTTCTATCGTTAGATAGTGATATCCGGCCTAAGAGCGTTCCTAGAGTTCTATCGTTAGACAGTGATCTCTGACGTAATAGCGTTCCTGGGGTTCTATCGTTAGACAGTGTTCGCCGGCTTAAGAGCGTTCCTAGGGTTCTATCATTAGACAGTGATCTCCGGCCAAAGAGCTTTCCCAGACAGTTATCCCCGGCCTAAGAGCGTTCTTAGGGTTCTATCGTTAGCTAGTTATCTCTGGTCTAAGAGCGTTCCTAGAGTCATATCGTTAGACAGTGATCTCCGGCGTAAGAGCGTTCCTAGGGTTCTATCGTTAGACAGTTATCTCCGGTCTAAGAGTGTGCCTACGTTTCTATTGTTAGACAGTGATCTCCGGCCTAAGAGCGTTCCTTTGGTTCTATCGTTAGACTGTGATGTCCGGCCTAAGAGCGTTCCTAGGGTTTTATCGTTAGACAGTGATCTCTGGCATAACAGTGTTCCTATGGTTAAATCGTCAGACAGTGATCTCCGGCCTAAGAACGTTCCTAGGGTTCTATCGTTAGACAGTGATCTCCGACCTAAGAGTGTTCCTAGGGTTCTATCGTTAGACAGTGATCGCCGGCCTTAGAGCGTTCATAGGGTTCTATCGTGTGACAGTGATCTCCAACCTAAGAGGGTTCCTAGGGTTCTATCCTTAGACAGTTATCTCCGGTCTAAGAGCGTGCCTACGGTTCTATTGTTAGACAGTGATCTCCGGCCTAAGAGCGTTCCTTTGGTTCTATCGTTAGACTGTGATGTCCGGCCTAAGAGCATTCCTAGTGTTTTATCGTTAGACAGTGATCTACGGCCTAAGAGCGTTCCTAGGGTTCTATCGTTAGACTGTGATCTCCGGCCTAAGAGTGTTCCTAGGGTTCTGTCGTTAGACAGTGATCTCCGGCCTAAGAACGTTTCTGGGGTTCTATCGTTAGACAGTGATCTCCGACATAAGAGCGTTCTTAGGGTTATGTCGTTGGAGAGTGCTCTCCGGTCTAAGAGCCTTTCTAGGGTTCTGTCGTTAGACAGTGATCTCCGGCCTAAGAACGTCCATAGGGTTCTATCGTTAGACAGTGATCTCCGGCCTGAGAGCCTTCCTAGGTTTCTATCGTTAGGCAGTAAAATATCACGGCTTACTTTGCTGGCTGTTGCATTCTAATCTCGATTTACTCTGTACTAATATGAGCTGGCCCTTCGTCGTCTTGGGACAAGCGCCCTTATCGGTATCCCTATTTTGGGGCTTTGTTTGTCCCTTGTTAGAGGTTTCTTCGATAGCAGAGTCAAATGATGTACCTGAAATACAATGCCACACTGAGACTATTATCATGGATTTTATTATCCCCACGCTTTTTGAAGAAAAAGTGGGCATATTGTAATGGTCTTCGTCGTCCGTACGTCCGTCCGTCCGTCTTACCGGATAACTCCTCCTAGACGGTTATAGATAGAAACTTGAAACTTTGGGAACTGATAGATCTTTGGTCTGGGGTGTGCATGACACTTTCGAAATTTTGATCACACCCCTACGGGTGGGCCCAGGGGGTTGGGCCCGCGGGGTTCAAAAATCAAAAATTCCAGAACATAGTCGTGTAATATATCAAAGCGAACGGCATGATGAGTAGGAAACATTACAACCAAAATTTTACCCCTGGGGTCAATTTTGAGGTCACCAGAGGTCAAAAACTGATTTTGACCCTTTACCGGATAACTCCTCCTAGACTGTTATAGATAGAAACTTGAAACTTTGGGAACTGATAGATCTTTGGTCTGGGGAGTGCGTGAAACTTTCGGAATTTTTGATCCCACCCCTACGGGTGGGCCCAAGGGGGGGGGGGGCGCGGGGGTCAAAAGTCAAAATTTCCAGAACATGGTCATGTAATATATCAAAGCGAACGGCATTATGAGTAGAAAACATTACAACCAAAATTTGATCCCTGGGGTCAATTTTGAGGTCACCAGAGGTCAAAAACTGATTTTGACCCCTTTAACGGATAACTCCTCCTAAAGGGTTATAGATAGAAACTTGAAACTTTGGGAACTGATAGATCTTTGGTCTGGGGAGTGCATGACACTTTCGGAATTTGGATCACACCCCTACGGGTGGGCCCAGGGGGTGAGGCCCGCGGGGGTCAAAATTCAAAATTTCCAGAACATGGTCGTGTGATATATCAAAGCGAACGGCATGATGAGTAGAAAACATTACAACCAAAATTTGACGCCTGGGGTCAATTTTGAGGTCACCAGAGGTCAAAAACTGATTTTGACCCCTTTACCCCCCATACATTACTGTTACCGGATAACTCCTCCTAGACCGTTATAGATAAAAACTTGAAACTTTGGGAACCGATAAAACTTAGGTCTGGGGAGTGTATAACACTTTCGGAATTTTGATCATACCCCTGGGAGTGGGGCCAGGGGTGGGGCACCTTGGTTTTCAGAACATGGTCGTGTAGCATATTAAATCGAACGGCATGATGAATAGAATACATCACAATCAACATTTAACCCCTCGGATCAAACACCCCTAGGGGATGGCCCAGGCGGTGGGGCCCACGGGGAAGCGTGGGGATATGCGATGGCTTGCCATCGACTGCGCGATTCTAGTTTCCTATTGTTATAACATAACCAACATACAAGTGCGTTTCTTGGGTTATGTCGTTAGGCAGTGATCTCAGGCCTAAGATCGTTACTAGGGTTCTATCGTTAGACCGTGATCTACGACCTAAGAGCGTTCCTAGGGTTCTGTCGTTAGACAGTGATCTCCGGTCTAAGAGCGTTCCTAGGGTTCTATCCCTAGACGGTGATCTCCGACCTAAGAGCGTTCCTAGGGTTCTATTGTTAGACAGTGATCTCCGGCCTAAGAGCGTTCCTAGAGTTCTGTCGTTAGACTGTAATCTCCGGCCTAAGAGCGTTCCTATGGTTCTATCGTTAGACTGTGATGTCCGGCCTAAGAGCGTTCCTAGGGTTTTATCGTTAGAAAGTGATCTCCGGCCTAAGAGCGTTACTAGGGTTCTGTCGTTAGACAGTGATCTCTGGCCTAAGAGCGTTTCTAGGGTTTTGTCGTCAGACAGTGATCTCCGGCCTGAGAACGTTTCTGGGGTTCTATTGTTAGACAGTGATCTCCGACATAAGAGCGTTCTTAGGGTGATGTCGTTAGACAGTGATCTCCGGCCTTAGAACGTCCATAGGGTTCTATCGTTAGACAGTGATCTCCGGCCTGAGAGCGTTCCTAGGGTTCTTTCGTTGGACAGTAAAATAAAACGGCTTACATTGCTGGCTGTTGCATTCTAATCTCGATCTACTCTGTACTAAAATGAGCTGGCCCTTCGTCGTCTTTCGGCGAGCGCCCTTATCGGATTCCCTAGTTTGGGGCTTTGTTTGTCCCTTGTTAGAGGTTTCTTCGATAGCAGAGTCAAATAATGTACCTGAAATACAAGGCCACACTAAGACTATTATCATGGACTTTTGTTTCCTATTGTTATAACATAACCAACATACAAGTGCGTTTCTTGGGTTATGTCGTTAGACAGTGATCTCAGGCCTAAGAGCGTTCCTAGGGTTCTATCGTTAGACAGTAATCTCCGGCCTAAGGGCGTTCCTAGGGTTCTGCCGTTAGACAGTGATCTCTGGTCTGAGAGCGTTCCTAGGGTCTATCGTTAGACAGTGATCTCCGACCTAAGAGTGGTCCTAGGGTTCTATCGTTAGACAGTGTTCTCCGGCCTAAGAGCGTTCTTGGGGTTCTATCGTGAGACAGTGATCTTTTCAACCTAGGAGCGTTCCTAGGGTTCTATCGTTAGCTAGTTATCTCCGGTCTAAGAGCGTTCCTATGGTTCTATCGTTAGACTGTGATCTCCGGCCTAAGAGCGTTCCTAGGGTTTTATCGTTTACAGTGATTTCTGGCCTAAGGGCGTTCCTAGTGTTCTATCGTTAGACTGTGATCTCCGGCATAAGAGTGTTTCTAGGGTTCTGGCGTTAGTCAGTGATCTCCGGCCTAAGAGCGTGTCTAGGGTTCTATCGTTAGACTGTGATCTCTGGCCTAAGAGCGTCCCTAGGGTTCTATCGTTAGACAGTGATCTCCGGCCTGATAGCGTCCCTAGGGTTCTACCGTTAGACAGTGATCTCCGGCCTAAGAGTGTCCCTAAGATTCTGTCGTTAGACAGTGATCTCCGGCCTGATAGCGTTCCTAGGGTTCTATCGTTAGACAGTGATCTTCGGCCTAAGGGTGTTCCTAGGGTTCTATCGTTAGACTGTGATGTCCGGCCTAAGAGCGTTCCTAGGGTTCTATCGTTAGACAGTGATCTCCGGCCTAAGAGCGTTCCTATGGTTCTATCGTTAGACAGTGATCTCCGGCCTAAGAGCGTCCCTAGGGTTCTACGTTAGACAGTGAACTCCGGCCGAAGAGCGTTCCTATCTTTCTATCGTTAGACAGTGATCTCCGGCCTAAGAGCGTTCCTAGGGTTCTATCGTTAGACAGTGATCTCCGACCTAACAACGTTCCTAGGATTCTAACGTTAGACAGTGATCTCCAGTAGACACTCGGCCTTGATCCAACGTTGTGTCAACGATGTGTGCCTGCGGAGATATTTAGCATGTGGACAGCAATTGTTGAGCAATATCATGCTGGATCAGAAGAGAGTGATGCCCAGTGATCTTAATACCGTTGAATAGGCCACATAATTAAAAAAAATAAAATAAAAAAGAAAATAAAACGTCTTACTTTGCTGGCTGTTGCATTCTAATCCCGATCTACTCTGTACTAATATGAGCTGGCCCTTCGTCGTCTTGGGGCGAGCGCCCTTATCGGAATCCTGAGTTTGGAGCTTTGTTTGTCCCTTGTTAGAGGTTTCTTCGATACCAGCGTCCAATGATGTACCTGAAATACAATGCCACACCGAGGCTATATCATGGCCTCTTCTTTCCTATTATTATAACATAACCAACATAAAAGAGTATTCCTAGGGTTCTATCATTAGACAGTGCTCTCCAGTAGACACTCAACGTTGATCCGACGTTGTGTCATCGTTGTGTGCCTGCGGAGATATTTATCATGTGGACAGCAATTTTTTAGCACTAACATGCTGGAGTGTTCTATCAGAAGAGAGTGATTCCCAATGGTCTTAATACCGTCTTACTTTGCTGGCTGTTGCAATCTAATCGCGATCTACTCTGTACCAATATCATCCATTTATGGTCTTGGGGCGAGCGCATTATCGGCATCCCGAGTTTGCGGTTTTGTTAGTTTCTTGTTAGGGGTGTCTTCAATATTGTCAGTAATACCAGAGTAAAATGATGTAACCAAAAAGCAATGCCACACCGAGGTTATAAAAACTCTATTCATGCTCACCTCATCTCATCTCATCTCAATAAATCATGGACTTTTATTACCTATTATTATTTCATAACCATCATATTAGGGCGTTAGAGGGTGATCTCATCAAGAAAACACAGTTCTACATAATTTGACACCCTTAAATTCCACTCTTATATAGTAAAACTGGGGTTTGTAGGGCCGAACGTATATTCTTTATCTTATTTCTGCTCGTCGAGGCGGTTCTAACGAGTACCTTCAATCTATATTTTGAAAAGAAATAAGAAAAATATCAGAATTATTATCTGAAAATGTTCATTTTTTGGTAGTAAAATTGTCAATATATCTGAATAGGTGTGTATTTCGTAATGTTCAGCAGGTACTCATCGTTATATCAACGTTGTGTGCATGCAGGGATAAATATCACTCTGGATGGAGTTTTTATGGTTCTATCCGAAGACAGTAATCCCCAGCGGGTCCAAAGCGTTGAATAAACGCTAAAACATTTCAACGTTGATTCAGCGATGAGTCAACGTTGTGTGCCTGCGGAGATATTTGTTCTGCGACCAGCAATTGGCTCTGGTTAGAGATTTCATGGTTCTATCAGAGGACATTCAGCGTTGAAACAATATTGAACAGTTGTAGTAAACGTCAACGTTGTGTGCATGCGGGGTTATTTGCCCTAGCTATCAATTGTTAGACCTATCACTCTGTGTTGAAATCGGTATAAGGATAATATGAGCCCCACCAAGCGAATTTGTGTCTTCGAGCATTCCGTCATGACAAATTTTAACTGCGCATGCCCAGCCATTCAGAGGGGCCAGGGATATGGCTTTCTGTCTGAAGGTTCCTCTTGATTCACTGCTTGTATGAGCGAGCAGCGAAGGTTCTTGCTAGACTGCGCGGATGCGCAGGCTCGCCTGAACCTTAGCTGCTCGCATAGGCGATAAGTACCAAAATCGCTTGACGGGGCCCATATAATACAGTAGAACGTCAATGGCTCGAACACTGATGCCTCGTTTACCTTGGCTATGTCGAACCCGTTCTCGAGTCCCCAGGAATTTCCTCTACATAAGAAATGGTGTAGTATAATTACGGAGATTTTCGACTTTTATCTTGCAAATTAATGCTGTGCGTACTCGATTAGAATCGTGCGGGCAGGTCATATTGTGCGTGCGTGCGTGCGTGCGCGTGCGTGTGTGTGTGTGTGTGTGTGTGTGTGTGTGTGTGTGTGTGTGTGTGTGTGTGTGTGTGTGTGTGTGTGTGTGTGTTCATTCGACAGTATGGTACGTGTGTACACCTAAAACAAATAAGAAGCTGCCGAACTCTGCTGGTGTGAATAAATTGTTGTCACTAAGGACTTACTCTGGTAACTGGTGGTCTGTAATCCTGATCTACTCTGAACCAGGTTGACACGGGATTTCTTGTTGTGTGCAGTCTTCTCCTTTTCAGAGCCCTTAAAATACAGTTCACTGTACGTTTTCTGTTCATCAAAAGAATCTTCACAGTTTAAAAGTCGAGGGTATCACACATCTGTTTTCATTATAAACTGACCTGAGCATGACATTTGTCCTGCTCATAAATTTTAAAATGCCAACAATTGTTGACATTTTAAATTTTTTGAGCAGGACAACTGATATTCTCTGTTGAACTGGGCCGGACAAATGCCGTCCTGTATTGAACAGAGCCGCATCTGTTTGTGTTTTATGAACACTACAAATTTCATGAAGCTCGAAACTTTTTATTATCTAATCTTTGCAACGTCGTCCAACGATGCCAGTATTGTATCGATATAATTCTTAAATAGTGCAAGGGATTCGATTAAGGTTTCGTACAAACTTGTGAACGTGTCTGCCTAAAGTTTTTTGCTATTTTTTTTTTTTTTTTTTTTTTTTTGCTTTTTCTCAGATTAAGCGGTGCACGAGAAAAGCCTTCAATAAGACTACGTATGTGGCCAACAAAAACTCAGATCAGGCTGCAGGTTCATCACGCATGACACGGGTTTCGCTTATCTCGCTTTGGACAGCGGCTGTTGAAGTATCATGCAAACAGTAAGTACTGATCAGATCGGATAACCGGATTGATCTCAGTGCTCGTTGGCTGCAGAAGTTTTGCTTGTTTGTTTGAATTGAGGTTTAACGTCCCCGTCAACACTATTAAGGTCATTTTGGAGACGTTGCGTAAAATTTTGTGGGACTTTTACAGGGCATTTGGATGAAATGACATACCGAGCCCTGCCGCCCAATGAAACCAAAAGGTTTATATGCATTATTACGGTCTGACTCAAACCATTTACCAGTACTCGGTTTACTATGTGGTCAGTTTCAGCTCTGCGTGAAAGCATCATGCAGCCTAATCTATTTCTTCAATCCCCGATGGGCGGGGGCAAGGCTGAAGAAGTTTTTTACTTTTTTATTTTTTTTTTCCGGGATTATGTTTAATTCTCTCAACAATAGAAGCGACTCTTCGTCTTTACGACCATAGTGGAGACACACCCACGGATAAATAAACTGTGCTTTGACCGTGATTCGAAACAAAATAAAATAGTAAAAAAATAAACCCCTATATACAGAGTGAACTGCAGTGCCGGATAGCCTTATATGCGCTATATAATCATCCTTTTTTGGGGATGCCTCTGTGGCGCAGTGGTTAAGGACGTCGGCCACTGCCACTATTTGCGAACCACAGAAGCGCCACCCTCAACTATTCGACATAATTTCCAGTGTATGTTCTTATTTTCAGCGAAAATAAGGTAACATGTCTATCGCAGTAGGATTTAAAAAACGTTTACAAACTTACCTGAACATTGTAGGAGTATTTGATGGACGGAGGACTTAACTTCAATGAAGAATCGGACCCATCTGTAAAGACAAATACATTTAACACATTTGGTATCAGAAACTGGATCACAGTGCAGGCCCAGATAAGACGCCGCAGAACGCTGGGTCCTATCAGGGCATACGCTGGTTGCAAATTTGAAAACACAACCGGACACCCCTTACATTTTGAAATGGACTCGTGCTATATAAAAGTTGGAAGATTCCATTTGGTGCAAAAGGGTTAAAGCAAGAAAGGGAGATATTTTACGAGAAAGGCAGGGTAGTGCAGTCGAGTGGGGAGACAAAGGACTTTAATCCAATAGACTCGAATGCTCGCTTACGAGAAGCATTCGTAATTCATAACAGAAATTCAAAATAAACTGCCGCACCAGAAAATCCATAAGAAGGTATTTGCGACCAGCACATACTCTGATCAGCATGCATATTGCATTAGTCTTTTATAGCTTCTGAGATATTTAGAGAGCAATAATAACCTTTTACTTTGGCCTGACTGAGCTGATACACAGGCGGCTCTTTGCTCAGTTGTTTAAAATAGAAGTGGAGGCAATGATCAGGAATCCATTACGATATCACACCCGTGCGACATAGTGCATTTTTTTCACATCTCCTAAATGGCTACTTTTCTGATGAAAATCCGATATATTTTTCTTATTTATACTCAAAACATAGGTTGTGGGTGTCTCGGAACTGAATTAAAAATATAATGTATACCCCCGTAAACCCCAGTTTTCTCTATATGAAGTGGGGTTCAGGGGGGTCTTCATTTCACGGACTTGATCACGTGATGGATTCTATTAACCCACAACTCCCATCAGAGACACCAAGGGAAAGAAGCACAAACATGAAACTAATGGCCCCAATGGAAACATCACTAACGGGAAGCCAAATGGATAGTTACTTTCCCACCAAATGGCCAATTGGCTATCCAAAGCAAAATAATATAAGCGATACACACATTCAAAGCCAAGCCAGACATTCAGAGACTCAAAGTCTCATTACCTTAAGGTTCCTCAATACATTTGCACAAGAAAAAATATAGGTGTCAGATTTGCATGTTATTTTTTCCCAAAATATGATCCTGATTTCCTTTTAAAATGCCTGTCCTAGAAGAAGAATGTTTAGAGGTGCTAAAGGTTATTACAGCAAGTACTTTCTTGCATTAGAAACATCTCGGTGCCTCTGAAAATAAATGCATTTCTGTATTTTTCACTTTCACCAGGAAAAAAATGAAAACGTCTTCTAGACCTTTTAAAAGTTACTAAAACAGCTTCAGATCAATAGTTCACAACAAATACCAGCAACTCGGACAAAGCTTTCTATCAAAAAGTCTACCTGAATTGAAAACCAGATTTTTTTTTGACATGTTTTTCTTCATGGGCGCCGCCATCTTCCTTTTTTGCGGTAAATCTAAACTGCTCAATTTCATCAATTATGCCCATTCTACATTTAATTTTGCCTATCAACAATGAATATACCTTGAAAATTCAGCTTTATAGCCTCCTTCCTGCATATAGCATTATGACATCGCCTATCTTGGAAGCATGTCATCACTGATAAATTATTGTAGCTGTCAAAATGTAAGAGATATCCATCTTGCCAAGGAAAAAACGTATTCTCACGCCTTGGAACTAATTTCCAAAAATTACAATAGTACACCATTATTTTTAATTTAAAACATAATATTCATTTTTGAAACTGTATTGCAACTAATTTCACGTACTTTCTAACATAATTTATTCGTTAATTTATGTATAGTGTGCATTCATTTCCGAACTATTTTTATGTGTAACGTTTTCCAGGTTGGTGTTGTTCGGCCCAGTTTCTTGTAAACAAATCAAGAAAATGAGATTTTTGAAACTTTTTTCATCAAAACATATTAAATGCATTGGGCTTCTATGAGTTTTTACCAGCCTACACATTGGTAAGTAGGTGACATAAAAGATCATTAATTGGATTAGATAAATATAAACTTTGTGTTGTCCAGAAGTTCACCTGTGCAAAAATCAATTATTTGTTTATGGTGGCTCATGTGAATCAATGGGTAAAATAATTTCTATACCATTGCAGTTATTGGCTGTGATCAGAAGCCTTTTGGACAAAGTTTCTGGTGCTGAACAGGCTGCTTTCAATCCTTCAGTTCAAATATGGGGATAAACTGTTGGCTTATATTATTTTCAATTATTTGGTTTTGATTTATCCAATATCAAAGCACCCATCCTGTAAACACAATCAGTAACACAGTGAAACTTTTGTGCAGTGATTGCATAAATTGTTACACACTGCATGAATGAAATATGTAAAATAAAGTACTAAAAGCACCGAAGAAGGGCAATCATTTTACAAGCTAAATGCAAGAGATTTCAACACCTCAACCCAATCAATGAGCTTGTTGCCAAATTGGTAGCACTGGTCCTTTTTGGCTTCCATACACTGAATTTAAAATAGTGCCAGGTGAGATAATTACATTTTTTTAATTTTTGGGAATCATTAATTTTCAGTTCTATTTAGGTATTTTATTTGAAATTCCTCTGTTGCAGTGCCTAAAGGCAACCTTGAGCCACATTTCTATGATAGTATTTTACACATTGTGGTTTTGTGGATTGAGATGTCATTTTTTGGCAAAACCAAGGAAAAATGCAATAATTTACTAAAATGGTGACTTTCGAATAAAAATCTTTGGCTTTCATATTCTTACACTTACATGGACTACCATCTGATGAAAAATCTTTTTGGGTAATTATTTGCAAATATGATTTTTCAGTACCCCAAATGTAGTGAAATAACTATTGAGGAACCTTAACGAACGCGTTAGTGGTCCATATCTGAAAGAATTTCTGCTGAAATGTCAGTAGCTTTAGCGGAAATAAAAAAAATACTCCCGTATTTCAGAAAAAATTCAATATGCAGTAAAACTTTGAAAACTCAAACACAGATAACTCGTTAACCATAGTTAATTCGAACTATCTCCAGTCCCAAGAGAATCCATCCAGTATCTCCAGATATCCATATGTTTGATATTTTAGGAGGTTTTCCTGATTTGATCTTTTACAGGTATGTTGTTTGTTCTCATTAGAATCGCATCAATACGGCGATTCTAATGAGTACACACAGCAAACGGTTTATTTATAGAAAATCGTAAAGATATAAAAGTGATCCCAATTATGCCCACCGGAGTCTGACCGCTGGTTTCATTTTGCTCCAGCATTTCAGTTATTTCATGCTGTCGACTCCTCACCATTGTTTCATCTCTGTAATTGTTTGATTTTTATGTTCTCGGAGATGTGGCACTGGTGAGAGGCCCTCTCCACCACCCCATAGTGAAATACATTTCGCTGGCCATTACGGGGCGGTTCTTCTGTCGCGGCTTTTCTTTGTTAATGTTCGTCTCTGAATGTGTGTATCGCTTATATATTTTTGTTTTGGATAGCCAAATGGCCATTTTGTGGGAACGTATCTGCTGTTTTGGCTTTCCGCTAGTGATGTTTCCATTATGGTCTAGTGATTTCATTTTCGCGTTTCTTTTCCGTTTGTTATCTCTGATGGTAGGTGTGGGTTAATTGTATCGAGTCCTGATCATTGCAGTGAGAAGGACAGCATAGTGCAGTGGAGGGGGGAGACAAAGTAGATTTGCATGCTTGCTTACATTTTGGCATTCGTAAGTCAGAACAGCAATCCCAAATAAACTTCGGCACCACAAAACTTATTACAGACTCTGATCATTATGCGCATCGCATGTTTTTTTTTTTTTTTTTTTTTTTTTTTTTCATAGCCTCCGATTTATTGAGAGAGCAATAACCGACTGAGCTGACACACAGGCGGCTCTTTGCCCAGTTGTTCAAAGTCTCATTACCTTAGCGGTCCATATCTGAAAGAATTTCTGCTGAAATGTCAGTAGCTTTAGCGAAAAATAAAAAGTAAATACTCCCGTGTTTCAGAACTTATCAATAGGCAGTGAAACCTCGAAAACTCGAACAAAGATAGCTCGTTAACCATGGCTAACTCGAACTCGTTTTCCAGTCCCAAGAGAATTCTTCAAGCATCTCCAGATATCCATATATTTGAATATGTTATGAAGGTATTCCTTATTTGATCAGTTATGTTGTGTGTTCCCATTAGAATCGCCTCAATGAGGCGATTCTAATGCGTACACACAACATACGTTTAATTTATAGAACATCCTAAAGATATTAAAGTGATTTCAATTATGCTCACCGGAATATAACCGCTGGTTTCATTTTGCTCCAGCATTTCAGTTATTTCATGCTGTCGAATCCTCACCATTGTTTCATATCTGTAATTGGTTTGATTTTTATGTTCTCGGAGTTATGCACTATTAGGTTAGGAGCCTTTATGCGGACTGGGCAAATTATTTGTCTAACCCGCGACAGAAGAAAAGGGGCGAGGAATGTGGCTGCGTTGCGCAGCCCCCCCCCGCCCACCCCCCCCCCCCCCCCCCGATCCCAGTGAAATACTTTTCGCTGCCCGTTTCAGGCGGTTCTTCTGTCGCGGTTTGTTTCTGTTAAAATTCGTCTCTGAATGTGTGTATCGCTTATATATTTTTGTTTTTGATAGCCAATTGGCCATTTTGTGGGAAAGAATCGGTCGTTTTGACTTTCTATTAGGGTCTAGTTATTTCAGTTTCATGTTTCTTTCCCTTTGGTGTCTCTGATGGGAGGTGTGGGTTAATTGTATCGATTCCTGATCATTGGCTTCATTTCTATTTTTCATGACCCGAAACTATGATTAAACCTTAGTACTTCGACAATCCCTATTCCGCATACATTTTATGGCCCCGAAGATGTTCGAGTTACCGAAGTTCGATTATGTGCAATATTTTAAAAATGATGAAAGTTGTTTTGAAATGTTAAGAAACGACGAAGTTAGTTTGAAGAACTGGGTCTGTCGGGTTTTAAGTTTGGTCGTGTTTCGCCTAATTTGATTGCCCTATTATGTATGCGAGGCTGCGCCTAGTCTGTGTAACGCGTAGCACAGAAGCTTTATAGTGCTTACGTCAACGTGACTATCACTGATTTTTAGGATCAGTTGCGGTTATTTATTGACAAGAAATATCTTTAAAAAAGTTATGCGGCGTAGATTTAATTAGTGTACACTAGTTTATTTCAGTTCGACTGCGATGGAAGCTTCAAGCTTATTGAATAGCTCTCGAACACTCATTCCGGGTGTTTTCACGCGCGCGAGAGGGAGGCAGTGTCTTTTACACCACTGCTACCCACTTACAACTGGGTGGAGAGGGGCAGTGTCATTACGTGTCTTGCCCAAGGACACACCTCGATACCGGTGGCCGGATTCGAACACATCACCTCTCGATCATAAGTCGAACGTGTTAACCACTGCGCTATCGAGGCTCAGGTAGATTTAATTGGAAGGTAATCGACTCGATATGAGTGAAATAATCTAAAAAGGGCCTTAAAGCCAAAATCAAAAACAACACAAAAATGGAGCTATTCACTGCAGCATGTACAGATTTCACTAGAAACATAATCATACATATATGGCGTATGGTCATTCAGGGAAAAGTTTTTAAGAACAGAGGTGAGCAAGCCTAAATTGTATATACATCTACGTTTCATTCAGGTCTCTCGTGTAGACTAGGATACACAGAGCATCTAGTCTCAGGTCAACCGCTCAGTAGGCTAATATTTTGCCAAGATTCTCAGGAAAACTCTGCAATGACTTCGCGTTATGTTTTGTTAGAGAAATGAAGTCTTCCTGCAAACGCTGGCAAAGAAAAACATTTACCTGTTGAGTAACTGACAGACGGACGGACAACAGCTAAGCCTTCAGGTTCGTATCACTGGTTTTGGTCATACGGTGTACAGCGAATTTCGAAGGTTTAGTATATCAAGTTAAACATTATAACAGAATGGTGTTATCAATTAAAAGAAGAGCTCATCACACACGTCACACAGTGTCATAAGCTACAAAACCCGGGAAGGGACATGATTTTTTATTTCTTATAAGTTGTGCGCACAAGATAATATGTTGTGCGAACAAGATATCATCTTGTTCGGACAACATATTATCTCGTAAGCACAATATATTATCTTGTACATATCTTGTGCGCACAAGATATAAAATTGTGCGAACAAGATATTATCTTGTCCGCACAAGATAATATCTTGTCCGCACAACATAGATCTTGTGCGACATGATAATTTGTTCGCACAACTTCCCAAGATCTATGTTCTGCAAACAAGATAATATGTTGTGCGAACAAGATAATATCTTATGCGCACAGGATATTAAGTTGTGCGAACAAGATATTATTTGTTCGCACAAGATAATATGTTGTCTGCACAAGATAAATTATGTTGTTCGCACAAGATGATATATTGTGCGCACAACATATTATCTTGTTCGCACAAGATAATATTTTGTTCGCACAACTTAATATCTTGTTCGCACAACATATTAAAAAAGTTCATGTCCCTTCCCGGGTTCCGTAATAAGCTCCTTGATTAAAGCTATTTTTAAATGTCAGTAAACTAAGGTCAATGACACTGAGCGCAGATATGTGGAAACCGACAGTAGAAACATTGATTGCCTTTGTTTTGTTTGTTTTGGAGTTTAACGGTCGAGTCACTACTATTTTAGGTCATTTTTGAGCCAGTCAGTTTACCCATCCACACTTTTCCTGGGCAGGCTTATACGTAAGCAATTAACCAGTACAGCGCAAATTGTTTCGCCAGAAATTGACAACTGCCCTTCTTGAATCAGCGGAAGGGAGAGAACGACCGTCGAAAAGATTTCATAATCAATCTCCATGAAAGAATGTTGCCGACCCCGGCAGGTATCGAACCCGCGTCCTCCTGATCGCCAGTCCGACACGCATCCGACTGAGCTACCGAGGCCGCCCCTTGATTGTCTGTTCACCATTATAAATCCTGCAATTGTCTCCGTAGAGGTAGATTAAAAATTTTAGAAAATTAATAAGGCACTGTCTCGCCTCTAATGAAAAATTCTCTAGATTAAAATGAAGAGTTGGTGCTTCTGAATGGACACTTCGGTAAACTGTCGTATTTATTGAATGGAACTCTTTAATATGCAAATTATTGTCCAATGAACTGGTTCTCTATGCGAACGCGTGGTGTTATTGACCAATGGAATAACGTCGAGAATGTAGGACAAAACCAAACCGAAGAACAGCCGCGTTATTCTTACCGCTGTACGGTCAGTGTTGCTTAAGAGAGTTACCTATATTATCTGGACTGAAATAATGTGTTGGGTTTGCCAAACAGTGAAAACCCAGATCAGACGATGAGGCGTCTAATCAGGGTCTACACTGTTTGCTTACAGTACCGGAATGTTAGGGTTAAATGAAATTCAAACGGTCTCTGTCAACACCCTACACTCAGAGACAATCGATTCATCAGTGCTGTCAGTTTTTTTATTGGCTAATGAACAAGAGTTGATGCGCTTGTTGTTTGTTGATCTACGCCCGGATCATACTGCAGATTGGTGATGATGATGGTTTCGGGTTTATCGACGCGTCAACCCTCGCTGTGGGTCACAAACGTACGAAAGCGAAAGCCGGGTAGGGCCATTTCTTATTTCTAACTTCTAACTTCTTACTTCTAACTTCTTACTTCTATCTTCTAACTTCTTACTTCTAACTACAGTCGAACTTCGATGGGTCGAACTCGGTAGGCTCGAACACCACGTTTGGGTCGAACTGACTTTTCAGTCCCGGCAAAATCCCTATTCATTTTAACTAAACATGCCACCCTTGGCTCGAACCACGATGGCTCGAACCCTCGAACTCTAAGCCTGGTCCCTAGAGTGCATTTTCTATGTAAAATCCCACCGATGGCTCGCACTAATTACCTTTTTAAAAATTCCAATTTTATCGATCAAGTCTCGCAGGCGCGTGATCAGTATCATAAGACGCTTGACTTGCCGAAACAGCTCTTTACATAACACAGGTTAACTTGATTGGCGCAATCCCTTTGATCAACAGGTCAAGAAATTAATGTTGAGAAGGTGTCAAATTAAGTTTATTGTAAACAGTAAACGAGTTTTGGAACTTGTCCCTCTTAGTTTCTTCTGAAATGGCGACAGATGGGACAAGTTGATCTATTCCCCACAAACTGGACTTTGACTCAGCGACGGTCATAACACAAGAGTGCAAACACAGTCGAACTCCTATAAATCGAACATACTGGAACCATGAAAAGTAGTTCGCGACAGGGTTAGTTTGAGAATGAAGGTTAAACGTGAGGCAAGAAAGGATAATGGATATATTTTCTAAATATTTATTCTCACCAAGGTATATTATGTGTACTCATTAGAATCGCCTCATCGAGGCGATTCTAATGAGTACACAGAACATATCATTCCAAGATCCTCACACTAACCTAATTATTTTGCTATCTGGAGGTGCAAGACTTTATTTGGGACTCACGAGCGAGTACGAATGTCCCAAGGTCTACGGCCCATCCGTGTTCGAGCCATTTAAGTTTTACTGTTCATCTATCTACATACATGTACAATCTTTTTGTGTAGTGTCTGTTGCTACTTATCTATTTACGCTAGTTATAATATCGAATTTAGTTAAGCTCTATGTGAAGATTTTTCAGAGTTTTTTCCCTCTCTCTTTCAATATCACAAATGCTATCGAAGACTCATGTTAACGCCAGAAACTCTTATCAGACTGCGTGGGTTCGCAGGCTGATGTCAGTCTCCGCTGGTCGCACAGCTCTTACTATGCACATATTTTCATTTTGACACTGCAACGCTCAGTGGCCATATGAGCACTAAGCGTTGCGATTTCACTTGAACACTTAGCGTTGCAGTGTTCATATGGACACTAAGCGTCGTGTGGACATTAAGCATTGTTACAACTGGTTCATCCGATTCAGTGTAAAGAGTGGTTGCCAAAACTGTTTAAGGTTGGCCAGTATCTGGTTTTGGTATAAACATTATTTTTGTGTCACCGTCACCTTTTGTTTTGTTTTCGGTAAGGTAGGGGTGGTTTCTTTGGACTGAGTAGGGGTAGGTTAGTGGCACATTGGGACAGGTTAGCTGGCTTCGTTAGCGAAGGGTGTGTTCAGGAAATGAATGTTTTAGGTTAGTTTAGGTAGTGGTGACTCCTTGAAGAGAAACACCACAAACACAAGACATACCTCAGTGATACAAGCTTAGTATCTAATAAGGCCGCCTATTGTGGTATATGCAAGACAGTTCAGACTAGGCTCAGAGATACACAGGACTCCTGGCAGTAAGGCTGATGAAATCTGAACAGGCATTTGCAGATAGAAAGGTTATGAAGAAGTGAAGCCAGTTTCTAAATGGTCCCCGAAGCTCAGGAACTCTCTTCTCAGTGTAGATGGAACCAGTCGTCTGATTATCAAAGAGACTATCTTGAAAAGATGGGCTGAGCGTTTTGAAAGTGGTCTTAATCGGCCATAACTTATCGATGATGACGCTATCAACAGACTTCCACACGTTGTAGTGAAATGTAATCTGCTGCTTGATAAATTCCCAACCGTCTCTGAAACAGTGAAAACAACAAAACTTCTGTCATCTGGCAAAATTTCAAGATCAGATGCAATACCTGCTGAGATATGCAAAGCAGGAGGTATTCCAATTGTAGAGGTAATGAGTTATTTTACACTATGTGGAGAAAAGAAACCATCAGATGCATCAATTATCCACCTGTTCAGGCGAAAGGGGAAGCCTCAGTTGTGTGATGAACACCTTGAACAGTTAAGGCTTTTACCAGAAAGCCAGTGTGGGTTCGGAAAGCACAGAGGAACAACTGACATGATCATCACAGAAGGCAGCTTCAAATAAATGCAATGAACAGAACATGAATCTCTACATGACATTTTGTTGGCCTAACCAAAGCATTTGACACAGTCAGTCGATAGGGTCTTTGAAGACTTATGGAGCAGTTTGGCTGTCCGATCAAGTTAATAGCAATGGCGGGGCAGTTTCACGATGTTATTGTGTTTGTTTGATTTGAGGTTTAAAGGGCTAACTTGGTAGTACTGGAGAACATTTCAGTGATTGACATAATCTTCTAAATTGAATGATAACACTACAATAGAAAAGCCATAAAATCGGCATGTGGTCACCCTGGCATTCCAATTGCTCCAATTTTATAATGCTGTGGATAAAGTGCCTACTGTAAATGCCCTAAAATTATGAAGTACTTCAATAACCTTAATATTGTTCTTACATTTTTGGCAAAAAATTATGGGATGACAAAATGTAGACTCATAAGACTGATCTGGGTCTACGGTATTTATCCAAGCCATCTGTTTAGAAATGTTGCTGTACCAATGTTAAGAACAATTGATGTTTGTTTTTCCAATCATTAATAGCCTGTAGGTAACAAAAGGATCAACAGCTACATATTTGTTTGTTTGATTCGAGGTTTAATGTCCCCGTCCACACTGTAAAGGTCATTTTGGAGACGTTGCTTCCAATTTTGACGGACTTTAACCCGACATTGAGATGAAATGACATCTCAAGCCCTGTCGCCCAATGAAACCAGTAGGGTTTATAAGTATGGACGGTCCAACTCGTGCGTACCGCTTTGCCTGGGCAGGCTTAGATCCTCTAAGCGGTTTACCAGTACTCGTGTGCGGGTCCGATTCAGCTCTGCGTGGAAGCATCATGCAGCCCATATATTTCTTCAAGCCCCAATGTGTGGAATGTTCAGCAACATGCAATAACATATGTTCAAGTCCATGAAATGAGCATCCAGAAAAAACTCCACTTTTTCTTATTTCTGTTCCAGATGCTCCAAACACAGATTCTGGATGTTCAATAGAAATGCCTTATTGAGTTATCATTTTAAAATGTTATTATTTCTAGTGAGTACACAGTCTGGTATGGGCCTAATTTATCACCTTACGTATCATTGTTCCAATGTTTATGAGTTTTACAGCTGTAACTTCTCCGAACGTTATTGCAGTCATAGCCCCTGGTTCAACAATATGTTAAAAATGTGTGATTTCCTTATGCATTCAGTTCTGATTAGCTGTTGAATCATAGAAAATGGGAAACTTTAGAAAAAATGTAGAGCCAGATTTGTCATAAGGACTGCACTAATTGGCAATGCATACTCAAGTTGTCACAGTTTTTACTCTCCAAATCCTAAGGCTCTGGAGAACTTATATGATGACAGCACCCGCTGTCTTTCACATTTTCGAACTGCCTTTTTTTATTCATTTATTCACCTATAAAAAGTATGTCTAAAAGATCAGATCCAGCATCCAATAAATATCTAATAATACTGATACTGATACTACTGTTAACACACCCGTGCGACGTGCATTCCGGTAAATTTTCTGATGAAAACTTACTTTTTCTCCAAACTTGTGTGTGCTCGTTAGAATGACTCATTGAACTGGTTCAAACAAGTACCCACAACCTATTTTTTGGAGCAGAAATAAGAAAATTAACGTATACCCCTGTAAACCCCAGTTTTCTCTATATAAAGAGGAAAGAGTGCTCAGAGGGGTATTCATTGCACCGACTTGTCAAGCTGATGAAGAAATATCTGAGATCGATATTTATTTTACTGCTAAGTATGAAAATAAGGAAACACATTATGTTAACAAGTCCATGTAATGAACCATTATACAAAGAAAAAGGTGGTTTACAAGGGGATATATTAGTTTTCTTGTTCCTGGTCAAAACCTAGATTCATTTAGGCGGTTCTGATGAGAATTCATAATCTATGTTTGGAGCAGAAATAAGCACCAGAAAAAAATAAAATCTTAACAGGCATCAAATATACTTTTTTCTGTCAACTGGACCGTAGGCAGATTCAGACTGATCCCAGCCTGTACCTTTTTTCCGAGGACTGGTAAAATTCATCCTTTAACTGACCAATCTGGAATATTACCAGGCAAGAGCTCATCACATAAGCTCCTTGTACCAGTTCCTTGTCTGTTTTGGCAGCTGAGTAGCTTTGAAATGCCACAGATATTATGAGCCCTTTGAGATCAGCTGTAATCATTACTGGACATGCGTATAGCCTATTACCTGAAGAGAGTTGGTGATTGATTTTATGGTCAAGTTAGCCCTTTAACGTCCCCGTCAACACTGTATAGGTCATTTGGAGACGTTGATTCCAATTTTTGGGTCTTTTACCCGACATTGAGATGAAATGACATCTCAAGCCCTGTCGCCCAATGAAACCAATAGGGTTTATAAGCATGGACTCGCACCGCTTTACTTGGGCACGCTTAGATCCTTTAAGAGGTTTGTAGTACTCGCGTGCGTTGAGTTTCAGCTCTGCATGGAAGCATCCTGCAGCCCATTTATTTCTTCAAGCCCCAATGGGCAGAGGCCGTCCACGATGGTATGCTTGCACGGGTTCAAAATGGTGGTGGGTTTTCTGATCCATTCCCTGTGACAAACGGAGTCAAGCAAAGATGTGTGCTCGCCCAAACGCTTTTCAGCATGATGCGCTCTGCCATGCTCACAGGTGCTTTCAAGTACAGCAACAATGGTATACCATTTAGATGTCTAACTGAAGGGGAGCTTTTCAACCTAGGAAGGTTGCAAGGCCAAATCCAAAGTGAGGACACAGGTACTTGATAAGTTTCTCTTTGCTGACGAAAAGTGCGCACTAATAGAGGAGAAGATGCAAAAAAAGCTGTAGAGTATCTGACTCCTGTGACAGCTATGACCTGACAATCAGCATCGAAAAAGGCGGAGGTAGTTTATCAGCCAGCGCCTGGCAAACCTTATTACAGTAAAAGGTCAAAGATTGCAAGTTCACCTACCTTGGAAACTCGTTGTTAAGAGACGTTCACATGAATGATGAAGTCAATGCCAGGATTGTCAAAGCTGGTGCAACATTTGGCCAACTACATGGTAGGATTTAGGATAGAAGAGAAATAAGGCTTGGCACAAAGATTAAAGTCTACAGATTTGTGGTGCTGTCAACACTATTATATGCTTGCGATATCAACTGAACCACTTCCATACAAGAAGTCTTGTGCCAAGACAGGATTATCGACACGGGCATGGATGCAGAATGTTCATACTATGAAACTGTCACAGTTAAGATGGACATGCCATGTTGCCACGATTGCCAAAGGTAATACTCTATGGAGAAATAGAAATGGGCTAACGTTCCCATAGTGTTCAGAAGAAGAGTTAAAACTTCAACATACCATCGGAGTCGTGGGAACAAATTGCACAGGAAGGTGGCGAGGCCTCATCAGGAGAGGTGTCGGTGAATATGAGGCAAAACGAATTAGCGAACCGAGCAGAAACTTGCACAACGCAAAGCTTGAACTAAGGCAACATCAAAAGGCTGTCTTCCACTGACCTCTGTTGTTCTATATACAAAAGACATGTAACGGATGAAAAATTCTAATCGCCCTCTCCCGGCCCGGAATGGAACCCGGGCCACCGGATCGATAGGCAAACACTCTACTATGTCGCTATAAAAGCCGGCTTATACCGCAATGTGTGTGTGTGTGTGAATTCGGGTTTAACGTCGATTTCAACAATTTTTCAGTCATATCATGACGGTGTCTGGTTGCGACAGGGAGCTCAATGCTCACTTTTATAGTGCTGCCTCACTGAATTATCATGTCCCAGACACATTACATGATACCACACCCAGGGGAACGGGAGGTCACGGGTTCGATCCCGGGCCGCGATATACCAAAGTCGTTAAGAATGGTACTAGCTGCTCCTCGCTTGGCACTCAGATTTACGGGGTAGAGCTAGGACTGGTCGACCCAGTGTCAGGATAATGTGACTGGGTGTGGTATCATGTAATGTGTCTGGGACATGATACTTCAGTGAGGCAGCACTATAAAAGTGAACATTGAGCTCCCTGTCACAACCAGACACTGTCGAGATATGACTGAAAAATTGTTGAAAGCGACATTAAACCCGAATTCATACATACATGATACTACACCCAGTCACATTATCCTGACACGCGGTCGACCAGTCCTAGCTCTACCCCGTAAATCTGAGTGCCAAGCGAGGAGCAGCTAGTACCATTCTTAACGACTTTGGTATGTCGCGGCCCGGGATCGAACCCGTGACCTCCCGTTCCCCGAAGCGGACACTCTACCTACTGAGCTATCGGGGCCGGTTATACCGCAAGGTAGTACAAGTGTTCTATATATCTATACCCTATGACAGTCTCCTCCTGCACACTGAAATTCCTCCTCGAAATTCTTGGAGTCCGAGAATCATGTGAAACGATACTCATAAAATTCTAATGTACAAGTGGGTTACAAGTTGGAGCGCAATGGTGCAGTGGTAAAGCATCGGATTGAGATCGAGAGGTAGCCTTTTAGATCCCCGCAAGCGCCAAGTGCTGTTTCCTTGA